>OVAP01000052.1:46553-63284 GCA_900406295.1 Aurinia saxatilis | reverse complement strand
CAAAAAAAAAAAAAAAAAAAAAAAAAAAAAAAAAAAAAATTAGCTATCATTGAACTTATTGTAAGAATAAAGTACGCATGAAACTGTTACTTAACAGTTTGTAAGACTAGTCTTATTCATCAAGTATTACAATAATAATTAATACCATTCTTTTTTTTTTAACACTGAATAGTATTACTTTATTACGGTGTTGAGTTTGAAAGTGAAGGCCCAACGGCCCAAGAAGAACAACAACGGAAAACAAAGGAAATCAAAAACAGAGTAGGAGGAGTGAAGAGAAACAGAGGAGAACGTAGACGTTTGTCATTGAGTTTCCGCTTGGAGCTTGTCATGGAGCCATACAGGCGCCTCTCTAGCTATATAGGATTGGTATCTCTTGTCCTTCGTAACACTGGTAGCCAGAGCAGAAGCGATCTCATTGGACGAGGGCGGGGCAAGTTCAATTTTCCATTCTTGAAGTTCTTGCAGGAGATGGTTAATATCCAATATAACATGGGAGAAGCGAGGGAACTTGCCAGGAGCATTTAACATTGGTAAGAGTTGTCCTAACGATATCTCAAAAATGAATTTTTGATAACGGAGGTTTAAGACACTCTCCACGGCCCACCAAAAACTGAGAAGGGAAGCTTCCAACTTGGAGGGGATGCTGGAGAAGGATCGACGTCCATGGTGTCCAACAAGACCCTGAGCATTGCGTGTCAACCAAGAGGCCCCACAATTGACATGAGGATTGTTCCAAGACGATGCCAAGTTACATTTTGTCCAGGGCCAAGGTGGCTTCTTCCAGGTGACCTGATGCTGGATTCGGATAGAAGACTGGACCTGTGCCGGCTTAAGGTGCGAACGTTGCCATCCATATCTCAGCGTCTTCTAAGGCACGGGATAGGATACTATGCTCTGTCGAGAGTTTACGTTCAAAGATGAAACTGTTTCTAGCCTTCCAGATATGCCACAAGATCCAAGGGATAGCTTGTCGAGAGTCCTGTGAAACATTGTTGTCGTGTCGGCAGCGGAAAAGATGAGAAACATTGAGGAAAGCTGAGGTGGGGGAGAAGCCTGCAGGCGGAACTGGTATCCCTGCCGTAATCCAAACGCGCATTGCCGAGGGACATGTGAAGAGCGTGTGGCATATAGTTTCAGTAGGAAAATCACATAGAGAGCATCTTAGGTCGACATTTATGTGCCTACTGTGTAGCCTTGCTTTCACTGCTAAGGCACCTGACAAGGTTTTCCAGATAAAGTGTCGGATCTTAGGGACCGTTGGTAGCTTCCAAAGGCGTGTCCAAACTGATTTTTCAAGAGGTGAAGCAGGTGTATGTTGGACCAATTGAAGATCAGGCAGTAGTTCAAATAATGTATAACAGCTCTTGACCGAGAACACACCCGTTGGTGTAAGACTCCAAATTTGTGAATCTGCAAATCTAGGCGCCACTCTTTGTTTCAGTATATATTCGGCATCACCTGGAACAAAGAGTCTGCATATTTCTGTGTTGTTCCAGGAACCAGCAATAATCAAATCCGAGACAAGCATAGTATCAATTTGCTCAATACCATGGTTCGCCTTCGGGGGACGAGGAATCCCATCAAAAATCCTGTTTGAATGCCACACATTCGTAGTTTGTCCATCACCAATCTGTTTGACTAAACCACGCGACATGAGGTTACGCCCGTGAAGGATACTACGCCATGCATAAGAGGGTCTTTTCCTTCCGAAGCATAAAGGAAGGAACCATTCGCAAAGTAGCAACTTTTCATTACCCGACTAAACAAGGTACTTGGCTCATTCCAAATTCTCCAGGCTTGTTTTCCTAATAGAGCTTGGTTAAAACTTTGGACATCATGAAAACCCAAGCCACCCGCCTCTTTATTTCTACATAGAGTGTTCCATGCCACACAAGAGATTTTTTTTTTTCCTTTGACCGTTGCTCCACCAATATGCAATCATTGCGCTTGTAAGCTTCTCACACAGATCCTTAGATAATTTAAAGCAAGACATGGCGTATACAGGGAGAGCGAGAGCAATTGATTTAAGAAGGATTTCTTTACCACCATGTGAGAGAGCTCGCGCCTACCATCCATGGAGCCTGTTTTGTAGTTTATCTTGGATAAAACGCAAGAGGTTCCGTTTCGATCCGCTAAAGCATTCTGGAAGATCCAAATAACTATATGTAATTACCCAATACTATAGGAGTGAATTACAGACATGTAATTAATACAATTAATACCATTCCAACAACAGATTTCTAACATTTCAGTTTCTTATAAAATCGAGAGACCACCTGCTTATAATAATAATAATAATAATAATAATAATAATAATAATAATAATAATAATAGGTGAAAACATAATGTGATTTGGGGGATTGACGGGTGTACTTTTTACTTCGATTCCCCTATAACGGATTATATTATTTGATTAAAAAGACATTTTGATTGAAATAACGGTTTAAGTCTAAACAATCTCGATTTAACGAATAACATCAAACAAAATTAAGACTAATTATACACCATAATTTTCTACGAGAATTATAAAAAATGAAGTCATTGATTATAATATTTATTTAAAGCAGTACATATTAAAAATAAAATAAATCAAAAATCTTAAAAATATAAAGTGATTTAGGCGATTGGCGAATGTTCTTTTTCACTTTGCAAGGGCGAAGTAAAAAGGACATGGGCCGGTCATTCTTCTAATGCATATATGTTGAAAACAAAGGAAAAATTCCCTTTATCCATTCATTATTTTCTTCGTTTGTACTACATTTAATTTATTTTTTTATTTTTTTGGTCAGCTATTATTTACAAACACATCATACAAACGAAAGAGTATTAGATTTATGATATAGTATTATAGAATTATATTTGATTTTATTTATGTAATTTATAATATAAACTAACTTATTAGACTATCTGACCAAAGTAGCATTTCACTAATGTGGTCCTCGAAATTGGAGTATATTAGGTGGCTTAAAGCTCATGCTTCATTATTTTAATGCACAGACCGGTCTGGTCTAGTTTATAGTATCCCCTATTAATTATTTGCGCACTTTAGTGAAAAAAGTCTTAGGTGTCAAGATGTGAGCAAAAGTCTTTGTTAAAGTTTATGACGTTATAGATTACATGGCACCTCTTTTCTCCACCAGATTAGGAAACAAAAAAACACGTCATTGAGAAATAGAGTTCATCTATAGATAAAGGTGATTTCTCTAAGATATCCCCAACCTCGATTTCTGATTGTTAAAACCTCTTAGTTGAAATATTATAATTGTTTCTTTCTCAAAATCGAGAAAATATATCTTTTTAATTTTGAAAACGGTTACGATTTGAAGAAGTTGAATTTTTTGGGTTTAAGGATGCGATTTTAAGACTGTCTCAGAAGAATTCTGAGAAAAAGGTAAGTAAAAATTTTAATCGGCAAATTCCCTAGACCATCTTCATTGATAAGAAATCCTTAGGATTCTAAACATTTTTTTTAATATCTAACTTAATGTTAAATTGAATTGAGGAACTTATTTCCATTTTTGCAATTTTTGTCCCATCCATTGGTTAGAATCCTTAAAGGGTTCTTAAAAATTAAAACTATGCATGTAATTATCAAGTTTAGTGTTCATAGTTTTCTTATTGGTTACAACTTTTTTAAGCTTACGGGAACAATAAACAAAAGGCACATGATGATGATCGATCGCAACGCACCCAACCGTAACCTATCACTTTAGTTGTCACTTCTTCCAGTACCGATAATCTGTTTGTTCTTCGCCTAAAGAGAATCGAAGGAAGGAGATGAAGAGAGATTCTTCACTTGGAGAGATTGTCCACCGCTTCCACCTCCATTGCACAGCCGTTGTAGGATAAGTATCGCCTCTCGTTGTCTTTGATAATCCCAAAGCGGTGGTCGTCGAGCATAATCAGAGAGAGAATCATCGACAGATTTTCTCCTCTTCGTCGATAGATTATCTCCTCGATTGTATCGGGAGAGACACGAAAAACTTTTTTTATTTATTAAAATATGCTCAACCACGGGAAAGATAACACTTATGGGCTTCTGGAAAATCGAGAAACAGACTCTGAAAACTCTCGTTTGGGAAATGGTTATGGATATTGTGGCTTTATTATTTTGTTTTTTATTGAAAAAGTTCAGAACCCCTTCTAGAAATCCCTGATGGAGATGCTCTTACTTAGGTAAATAACACTTTGCCAAAATATGTTTTAACCGTTACCTACAACACTCAAAACTTCTTTTGGAATTTTCTGGAATAGTGTTGCCTAAGAATCAAAACCATGTGGTCTAATTTGCTATAGCCCGTGTGTGTTTTTTGATATAGCATACAATGCTGCTAAGTTTGGGTATTCATTAACTGTACTGTTATTGTGATGACTATAGATTAGTGTTTAGTTTTCCATCAATTTTGCGTTGTGATTCGATCCGGTGTGAATTGCTTATTTCAATTTCTAATTTTTTGTTTGAGATCAGTGGAGTAATTTCCATTCATAAGAATTGAGAAAGGATCTGTACTTTCAAGAAGTTGGGTCTTTAATGACCCTCATGTTTATATGCTCGCAGGTACTACTTGCTTGTCTTCAAGTTTTTGTATTCATGTATTTGGATTTCAGTTGATCTAATTGGTGATGATAATCTTTCTGTAAATCAACAAGTCATCACCAAGCTTCTTTATTTGCTTAACCAAGGTGGGAGAGTGTAAACGAAGGTGGGACCATTTTCAAGAAGAGGCATTGTACTTACTGTTTGTAAACGACTTGCGGCTTTTTGGCTTATGAAGATTACGAGGTCGTAGCTTCAGATAAAATTGGTTGCCTCTCTTTATTCAGTTACAGGTTAGTCATTTGGATGATGAACACCAATACCTTACTAACTGAGAACCCTCTGATCATTTTTTATGAAAAACAAATGCAGGCATTGATGTTGTTTGAGAGAGAGAAAGAGTTCAAGAGCTTTAGGGGGAACCTTCATCATCTTGATATTGCCTCACTTTAAAACCCTATCTGTTGTTGTCACTTATCAGAATAATGTTTTCAATTTGATAATTCTGTTCAAGGTTGAGAGATCAAGTTCCCTTGGCGAAATCTCTGGAAAACAGTTAATCTTCTTTCTCACAGGCTTGATATAACCACCAAAATAAACAGCAACAAAAGCATCATAAAGTCCAAGCGTAGTAATCACATTGTGGTTACTACTTTTTTATCGGAGCATAGAGCGAAGTCGCTCATCCTCAGTCCTGACATGGTTTTTGATAATGGCATCAAGTCATCAATGGTGGGATAACCGAAAAGTGACATGGTAAGCTCTATTACTCCATCTTCACCCTTAGCTACAAGCCTGTAGGCTAATGGCCTTCCCTCTGCATCATCAATCCAAATAGTGTCATTATATCACCAGAGAGCAACCAAGAAATGTATGCCAAATCATTAACCCCAACATTTTCAAAGCTTACAAAAACATCTTGTGTTTCGAGTGCAAACGGTTACAACATGAACAGAGAAAAACGAGGTTGTTGTAAAGCAAGCTTTGATGCTATTACTTCTTTTAAAACAGTTATGGTTGGATACGACTATTCCATCTACACCGATTTCAATAGCCTTAAGAGCTGCGGACAGCATCAGAAACCATTCCATATCCTCAAAAAAATTTCCATGCAAAGATTAAGAAATGCCCTCACATTCACAAACAAGCTTGTACCTTCCAACTTAACGAAGCATCAAGTGCAGACGCCAAGGCTTCAAGTGTTGAACCTTGTTTCATAGAAAAGTTATCTATATATTTCACTTTACATGAGAAAAGTTATTGTTTGTGTTAAGTATAGCATTGACAAGTCAAAGCAAAACAAGAAAACTTGGGGCAGAAGCTATTCCGGAAATGGAGACCACAAGAAACCAAAACTATGCAGGACCACTTTAGTTGTGGCAAGCAAATTCAGACGATGCATGGCAAAGCCGTTCGGTCGGCCATTTGCATACCACGCGAAGCGCGGTCCTCATTAATTGCTTTGTACGAACACAACACGTGAAGCATCAAGTAGGTGAAGAGTGTTGGTTTTAATAGTCCGATATGCATCAAGTAGGTGAAGAGTGTTGGTTTTAATAGTCCGATAAGGAGAATAGAGAGAGAGACACACAGAGAGGGTGAGAGGACAATATCACACAAAGCATAAGCTTGTTTATTTTACTTGGTGTTTTGAGTGAAAGAGAGTACAATTGTGAGTCTTGTATTGGGGCTTGGGTTTTGAATCTCTTTGTAACACTAAAACTGATATAGTGGATTCCGGGGAAGGTCCCGGCGAGAAAGCGTGTGTGTGCTCTGTTTACTCTGTTTCTTTCATTTCAAGTTTTGTGCGTGTGAGTTCAACATTGAGTTCTTACTCATTGATGTGTGTGTGTGTTAAATCTTGATACAACAATCATAAGAAGACGTTCTTAGGCTGGAGATTTATCCACATATTGGTATCAGAGCAAAGGTTTTGGTTGCTTGGGATTCTTGTTGATCTCACAGGACAAAAGAATCATGTCTACATCAACGGTGGAGCTAGAGAAGTTTGATGGTCAAGGAGATTACATTTTGTGGAAAGTAAAGTTGTTGGCTCAGATGAATCTTCAAGGCCTAAGCAAAAGCGCTTGAAGAATCTGGGAAAGCAAAGTTCAAGAGTGTATATTCAGACGCCACAGAAGAAAAGAGAAAAGAAACAGAAGAAAAGGAAGAAGCTTTGGACGCGAAAATTAGAAAAGCAAGAAGCACTATAATCCTAAGTGTCACCAACATAGTTTTGAGAAAGATTAGGAAAGAGGAAACTGCTGTAGGCATGATACAAGCTTTGGACAAACTGTATTTAGTAAAAGCTCTTCCAAATCGTTTCTACCTGAAACAAAAGATGTACAGTTTCAAGATTGCTGAAAGTATGTCCATAGGGAGTAATATTGATGATTTCCTTCAACTCATAACAGATTTGGAAAACATCAATGTTACAATCTCTGATGAAGACCAAGTAATCTTGCTTCTTATGTCTCTGCCAAGACAGTTTGACCAACTCCGTGATACTCTAAGGTATGGTACATGAAAAGCAACTCTCACCTTGGATGAAGTTGTAGCTGCCAATTATGCAAAGAAACTTGACAATGGTTCAAACTCTCAGAGTTCTAAGACTCAAGCAGAAAGTTTGTATGCTAGATATCAAAGAGGAAAATCTGAGAGTAGAGACAAGTCCCAAAAGTCCTCAAAGTCTCAGTCAAAATCAAGAAGCAAGAAAGGGTGTTGGATTTGTGGAGAGTAGGGACATTTCAGAAATGTATGCCCAAATAAGAACAAGTCACAAGGCAAGCCAAAGAATCAGAGAAACAACAGTAGAGGTGAAGCTGGTATGGTGGAGAAAAGTCGAAATGATGTAGTGGGATTATATGCTTATGAAATGCTTAATTTGACATATGTAAATCTTGAAAATGAATGGGTTCTAGATATTGGTTGTAGTCACCACATGACTTACAGAAGGGAATGGTTTGAGGATCTAAGAGAAGTTGTTAAAGGGTCAATTCGGATGGGAAACAAAACATTCTCAAAGGTAAAAGGAGTGGGGAATGTCGGAATAAAAAATGATGATGGCTCAACATATATGCTCATTGATGTGAGATTTACTCCTGACGTGGATAGAAATTTAATTTCTTTGGGAACCTTAGAGGAAAATGGAGACAGATTCTCAACCAGAGATCATATCCTTAGTGTCATTGATGGTGAAAAACTCTCATAAAGGGAGAGAAGCATGAAAAGCTTTATCTGCTTCAAGGCAAGTCAGTTTGTAGTCAAGCTCTGTCTGTGATGAGAGCAAATGATGACACATTGTTGTGGCATCGCAGATTAGGCCATATGAGTCAAAAGAATATGGACCTAATGGTGAAGAAAGGGCTCCTAGACAGAAAGAAAGTTTCTACTCTAGAGATGTGTGAAGATTGTGTCTATGGGAGAGCTAAAAGAGTCAGTTTCTCAGTAGCTACTCATGATACAAAGGAGAAGTTGGACTACATACACTCTGACCTGTGGGGAGCACGTACAGTTCCACCATCCTTGGGAAAATGTCAGTATTTCATATTTTTATTGATGATTTCACAAGGAAAGCATGGGTATACATCTTAAGACACAAAGATGAGGCGTTTGCAAGTTTTTTTGAGTGGAGTGTGATGATTGAGAATCTAGCAGAGAGGAAGATCAAAATCTTGAGAACTGACAATGGCCTTGAATTCTGCAACCAGAGATTTACTGATTTCTGTTAAGAAAAAGGCATTGTAAGACACAAGACGTGTGCTTACATACCCCAACAAAGTGGAGTTGCAGAGCGCATGAACAGAATCATCATGGAGAAAGTAAGAAGTATGTTGAGTGACTCAGGTTTGCCAAAGTCATTTTGGGCAGAAGCCACTCACACGGCTGTTACACTAATCAACAAGACTCCCTCATCAGCTATAAATTTTGAGGTACCAAACAAAATGATCAGGAAGAGCTCCTGTTTATAGCTACCTGAGAGGATTTGGATGTGTGTGCTTTGTACACGCAGATGAGGGAAAGCTAACACCAAGAGATAAGAAGGGAGTGCTCTTAGGATACCCTACTGGGGTAAAAGGGTACAAGACCTGGTCGTTGAAGAGAAGAAGTGTATGATCAGCAGAAATGTGATTTTTCAAGAAAATGATGTCTACAAAGATGTGATGCAAAGAGGAAAGGAAATTCAGTCAGCAGAGAATTCACCAGAAACAGTATTTGATATAGACCTTGGAAGAACAGTGATACAAGTTTGGGTGGAGGACACTCGGATGAGATAGAATCCCTGAGTGACACCACAGAAGATCAAGACAGGCTCATCTCAGAGGAAAATGTTGAAGAGATTGTGGAACAGTATCCAGATGAAAATGATGATGTGGAAACACAAGAAAGCTATCACCTAGCTAGAGACAGATCAAGAAGGCATGTCACAGCTACAAGAAGGTTTGATATTGAAGGATATTTTGGAGAAGAAGCTGATGAAGAAGAATGTTTTGTCATGGAAGCTCTTATCACCACAGTAGATGGAGCTCAAAAGGAACCTGCAAATTATCATGAAGCTCGTAGAGATTCTGATTGGATTCTGTGGAAAGGTGGTATGGGAGAAGAATGGCACTCTCTGATAAAGAATCACACTTGGACAGTGGTCACAAGACCAAAGGGTCAAAGAGTGATAGGTTGTAAATGGATTTTCAAACGTAAATTTGGAATTTCAGGAGTTGAGGAACTAAGAATTAAAGACAGACTAGTTGCAGAAGGGTATGCTGAGAAAGCTGGCATTGATTACACATATATATTTGCACATGTGGTAAAGCATGTGTCCATAAGAATCCTACTTGCCACTGTTGCAAAAGAAGATCTAGAGCTTGAACAACTTTGTGTCAAAACGGCATTCCTACATGGAGAATCGGATGAGAAGATATACTTGGAGCCTCCAGAGGGTTTTGAAGATCAGTTCAAGTAGGATAAAGTGTGTTTGTTGAACAAATCATTTTATGGTCTCAAGCAGGCGCCAAGAAAATGGAACCAGAAATTCAATGCTTTTATGACTGAAGTTGGCCTTGTGAGAAACATAAGGGACAATTGTGTCTACATAAAAACATTTGTTGATGGTTTTAGGATGTACTTGCTCATCTATGTTGATGACATGTTGGAAGCTGCTAAAGACAAAGGAAAAATTTTTGTGTTAAAGCAACAACTTAGTCAGAGGTTTGAAATGAAGGATCTTGGTGCAGCCAAGAAGATACTAGGCATGTAGATAGCTAGAGATAGAGCAAATGGAAAATCGTGGCTGTCTGAGGAAGGCTACTTGAAGAAAGTTTTTGAGTTGTATAGGATGGATCAGGCAAAGCCTGTTCTGACTCCACTCGATGCTCATTTGAAGTTGAAGGCACCAACAAAGAAGCAGATGCTTGCTGACAAAGAGTATATGAAGACAGTGCCTTATACAAATGCAGCTGGAAGTATCATGTATCACATGATTGGCACTAGACCGGATTTGGCTTATCCCATGGGGGATTGTAAGCAGATTCATGAGTAACCCTATAAAGGAGCATTGGTTGGGTGTGAAGTGGGTGTTGAGATACATTAAGGCTACACTGAAGACAGGGATTTGTTACTCAAGAGGTTCTGAGTTTATTCTGAGAGGGTATTGTGACTCAAATTTTGAAGCAGATGTTGATTTCAGAAAATCAATAAGTGAATTGGTATTTACACTGGGAGGTAATACCATTAGCTGGAATTCTGTTCAGCAGAAGTGTGTAGCAACGTCTACAACTGAAGCTGAGTATATGGCATTACATGAAGCAGTAAAGGAAGTATTGTGATTGAAAGGCTTGTTAAAAGAATTCGGCTATGAATCGAAGGCAGTGGAGATCTTCTGTGATGCTCAAAGTGTAATAGACTTATAAAAAAACAATGTGGAGCATGGTAGAACCAACATTGATGTCAAGTATCACAAGATTCGAGAAGTTATTGCGGATGGTCATGTGGAAGTGGTGAAAATATCAACCTTGAGTAATCCGGTTGATATGTTCACAAAGATCTTACCAGTTAGCAAGTTTGGAGCTGCTATACACTTGCTGCAAGTTAAGGCTGGATAGTAAGACCCAGGAATCGGGACAAGAATCCAGTAAACTAGATCACTTAGTCTCTCTCTCACTCTCATGTAAAATCTTTCTCAATTTTATGTTTTGTCTTGGTCATTGCTATAGGTGGAGTTTTTTTAAGTATAGCATTGACAAGTCAAAGCAAAACAAGGAAGCTTGGGGAAGAAGCTATTCCGGAAATGGACATCACAAGAAACCAAAACTATGCAGGACCATTTTGGTAGTGGCAGAGTAAATTCAGACGATATAGGGCATAGCCGTTTGGTCGGACATTTGCATAGCACGTGAAGAGTTGTCCTCATTAATTGCTTTGTGCAAACACAACACGTGAAGCATCAATTTGGTGAAGAGAGAGAGAGAGAGAGAGAGAGAGAGGACAATATCACACAAAGCATAAGGTTGTTTATTGTTCTTGGGGTTTTGAATGAAAGAGAGAGCAATTGTGATTCTTTTATTGGTGCTTGGATTGTGAATCTCTTTATAACACTTAAACTGATGTAGTGGATTCCGGGGAAAGTTCCGGCGAGACGTAGCGACCCTAGTTAATGGACGTGCTCGTTGAAGTGCGTGTGTGCTTTGTTTACTTTGTTTCTTTCATTTCAAGTTTATGCGTGTGAGTTCAACATTGAGTTCTTACTAATGGATGTGTGTGTGTATGTGTGTTAAATCTTGATACAACAATTATAAGAAGACGTTCTTAGGTTGGAGATTTCTCCACAGTTTGTGTAATGATTGTTATGTAGACCCAAATGGGAATGTGGTCAATAGATGATGAAAATTAGCTGCTGGATGTGCTCTGTTTGGCCATGAAATTGCCGAATTGGGAGCTGATTACATTGATGTTGAACTTCAGGTTACCATTGTGATTTTTATTTTTGGGTATCTATAAGCTGTTTTGAGGATAATTAGTTCTGTTACTTCATAATTTCATCAAAATCAACAATATTTTTTGTTGGATCAATTAATAATCAAAGGTTTGTATAATTATATTATTATTCTAAACCAACTACACATTTGAGCAAACTGGTTTATAATAACATATAGACACACTTATCGGATTAAACTAAAAATATGAATATCACAATCCATCTTATTTTCAAAGCTTTAATTGTATATCCGTTTTCAATATATCTATAATTCAAAAACGTAAGTTAATTCTAATCTTAACTTATGAAAATTTATCTATTTTACTTTGATACATTAAAATAATATCAAGGGGTGCTTATGAAAATATACCATCAATTCATTTGAATTGCAAAACTAACCCCTTCAATTCTCACTCCTCAATTTCACCACTTTATCTCATATATATCCCTACAACCACCAAATATTCACCAAAATGACATTTTTTTTTTTTTTGAATTATTTTTGGAAAAGAAAACTCTTTTATCCTCATCACCTTCACTTATTTACAACAATGCCATTCTCTTCATTTTTTCAACCACCATTACCAAACTCAATCCACGATTTTATTATCTTACCCACCCAAAATTGAAGCATTTATGTGAATCTACACTATAAAACAACCATTCATTCACAATCTTAGCATAAATCTCATAAAAGAACTATCTAAAATTGATTTTAAAGTTCAAACAAAAAAAAAACTTTAAATTTCCGGCGAGTTAGACCACCACACTCGTCAGGATACTTAAAAAAGCTCGGCCTCATCCAAATCTGAAGCCATCAGAGCTTAACACGCGACTCGGTGAGTGTTCTTTCGATTTTTGTTCACTTTCGCGAGAGCAGACTTCATTTGCAGTTTACAGGTACACGTGGGGTACACAATTTCAATTGGCTATTTATCTCAATAGACTACAGGTGAAGTCTTGTGCGTGTCTTTTGAAAACAAAAAAAACTCGCGCAGACTTCAAACGTAGTCTACAACAAAAGGGATTTTTGCAATTGACCCAGTCAACAAAACCCGCAGACTACAGATGAAGTCTGCTACCTCCGTAGTCAAAGGTCAGTTTTACAATTGACCGATACATTTAGGTTAGTTTTGGGGTTGAAATTTCAAAAAAAGTTTGACCGAGAAGTAAAATAATATTAAAATATTTTAGACTTCATTTGCAGTCTGTAGCCTAAATAATTCCAAAAATATACAAATGCAAAACTAACCCATGAAGACTTCAGATGCAGTCGGGATGCGGCAGACTACGCACGAAGTCTACCAGAAAAAGTCAAACTTTGTCAATTGCTAATCTAACCCCTTTGAAGTCTACCAGGTTCTTGTAGACTTCACAATTGTTCTTAGACTGCGGATGAAGTCTACCCAATTCGGTAAACTTCATTTGTAGTATGTAAATTTATCTCCAATCGCAAAAATAACCCCCTTGTTTAAGCAGACTTCTTCTGAAGTCTATAAGAACCAGGTAGACTACAGTCTACAGAATGTCCTGAAATTGCAAAAGTAACCCACCCTTACAGACTGCAGATGTAGTCTACAGGCGCAGACTGCAGGTGTAGTCTACGTCATGCAAACTGCATATGAAGTCTGACACTTAAAACGTACTTATATCGTATTATATAATATGATTTTTATAATTTTATATTTGTTTACCTTCTTTAGATATAGAGCCAGGTTGTGTAGGAATTTGACATGTTAATTGGTTGTATTCAAATTTTAGTCAATTTTCTTGTGTTTTGAGTAAACTAGTTAATACATGCAGACTTCATGTGTAGCCTACGTTGGTAGACTACGTTTGAAGTCTGGATCGTAAAAATGGAATTTATATCATATGTATAATTAGTTTTTTATAAATTATATTTTCTTAACGTTCTATAGATATTAAACCTCCATGTGTATGAGTTACATATGTTAATTCGATATATTCTGGCTACAGTTGCAGTCTGTACTTTTAAAACGCATTTATATCATATTTATGATAAGTTTATATATAAATATAAAACCTTTTTTACATACTAAAAATGCTTGTGTATGATTTTTACATGTTCATTCACAATATTCTATTTTTAATAATTTTTCTTCTCTTTTGAGTTAATTAGCTTACATTTAGTACTCTAATGTGATGCTCAATGTTGTATGTCTTTGTGTTTCGACTCGACTCGGTATGAATGCTCACAAACTAATTGAAACACAAGAGTCATACGATTAGTCGTAGGTTACAACCAAAATGTTAAATGATAGGTGTGCACCAAAAACTTTGGTTGTATATGTGATTAGGCTACTTCATATGTCTGAAGACGTGAACAAAATCTGATACCAAAAAGAGTAATCCCTAGTCTATTACTTAACCACACGGTTGAACAAGTTCAAGAAACAAAAAAAAGTTTGCGACCACAGGAAGCCACTACAGAAATAGTGGGAAAACAGTCACAAACTGAGATATATGAGACTATTTTGCGACTGGAAGGTGTGGTCGGTTATGGCTCGTAGCTTTTGTTTTTGGTCACAAAGTGGTTGCATATGGCCGACTAATTTGCCACCACAGGAGTAGTCACAAAATTTGTGACTACAAAAGCAACACCATATATAATCTATAATCAGTTTATTAATTATGTATTTGGAAAAGATATATAAAAACCGAATTTAATTTAGAAATTTGATATATCAATTAACTAAAAGTACTTGTGGTGTCATAGATCCAGGGGAAGCTTTGGTTTGTCTCTGTGACTCCATCAACATCGCTAACTGCGGATCCTTATCCTTCATATACAATACAAGGAAATCCATAGTCCTCGCTTGCTTTTGACTCTCAGCTTGTCGTAGATCTAACTCCTCATCGCGTCGCTTGTTCTCCACAACTTGCTCTTCAATCTTCCGTTGAGCTGCTTGGAGTTGTTCTCGCAGATCGCAGATGGTGGATGAGCCACTCCACACCTCGTTTCCTTTTGCGTAGTTACCCGAAAGTCTTCCCAGCCCATACACATTTCCACATTCATCCTCCATAGTAGACTTCATGAATATTGAATTAATCTCATCAGGGGTGAGGTGGGGAGTTTGTGAAGCACCGTCTGAAGCGATCGAAGGATCAGCACCAATCCCAGAAAGCTTCTCTGCCAAATTCTTGTCGTAAGTCTCCCCAATCAGCTTTGTCGTGCCATCCACGTATGATCCATCTTTCCGGGTATGCGTTTTCTTGAAGACCTCTCCAATCGAGATGGGTCGCTGAAGTTCTTGAACCTGCCAATACCAGATATATAAAAATAAGATGACAGAAGAAGAAGAAAACAAAAAATATATGACCAGAGAAGAAAAGAAAAAAAAATATGACGAGGGAAGATACCAAAAAACCAGATGATAGAAATGAATAAGACGAGAAACAGAGGTTACGATGTCTAGCTCTATTCGAGCAAAAGATCTCAGTCCAGCAACATGCTTGTGCCTTTCTAGACCATCCCGATCAGATTTACGGTTGCTCGATGCATTCTCGCTCTTCTCCATGGCATCATGAGTTCACCAAAACGCCTCCATCTGCTTCCAAAGTAAAGCCCTAATCCATCTCGGTCTCTCTCTAGGATTATTTGTTCTCTGTTTGCTCACTAGATCTTTCAAACGGCGTTGAGCAACGACCTCAAACTCATCTTGCACCAAAGAGGTGATAAACGGATCCCATGTGTAATGGTACTGCAAAGAAGAACAAAGAAGAAAAATCAGTGTGCAGACGAAGAAAGAAATAAACAACAAACATTAACAGGTAGGTTTCACAGACAAAAGCAAAAAATTTGTAACAAAGGGAGAAACACATGTATTAACATACATTGCAATACTAAGCAGGTGTGTTAAAGAACACTAAACAACAACCTTAACAAAAGTAAACCAAATAACACACAACTTATAACACATATTCTATAACGAGCCCAAACTTAGAGAATGAACAAAATCAAACGAGCCCAGTATCCAAAACACGAATCTAAGCTTGATTCAGAGGGAATCTAGTAAATTCAAACTGAAGATTCCTAGGGTTTTACTCTCAAATAACGAGATCGTGACCTAAAGCACGAAAGGTTGAATATTCCTAGGGTTTTGAATCATAACATCTACTAAGCTACGAGAAGGAATTAAGAAAGGAGGCGGAATCGTACTTGATTTTCATACGAGCGAGTCTCTCGGCGAAGGAAACGGAGATTGGACTCAGATCTACGCGATTTACGGAATCAAACAATGGCACAACTCGTCTTCCTTCTCTTCCATGCTTTCTCTTCTCCATCCTCTCCGTTCTGTTCTTTGAACTTGGGTTCCTTAGTTCCGAATCTGTAGTTCGAGAGTGGGTACGTATTCACCACCTGTGACATAGCCATCTCTCTCTCTCTCTCTCTCTCTCTCTCTCTCTCTCTCTCTCTCTCTCTCTCTCTCTCTCTCTTCCAATTCCGATGAAATGACGAAATTGTCTACTGAGAACGGTGCGTTCCGGGGTGTGAAGTGGGATAGAAGGGATTTCATAATTCATAATTGGGGTTTTGAATATGATAACCTTTTTATTTTTCATTTTTTTCAATATGAAAAAGTAATAAGAATGAGAGGTGTTAAGTTTTTCATCATCCTGGCGTCGAGCTATTTTTTCGCAGGACCTCCCCTACAGTATCATACTCTAAATTGATAATCTGAATACAGAACAAAAAACATACTTTAATGTTGGTTAAAAGAGTATTTCCGGAAATGAAAAGTATTTTTTTGTCGGTAAGAGATGCAGAAATTAATATTTACACTAATGTTTAAAGGTATATTTAGATGGTTTCCCAATTTTCGAATTATTTTACCAAATGAATATATTTAACCTTGGACCTAATGAGAAATATAGTGGCTGAGCTAAATTATTCTGCGATGAAAAAGGGAGTGGCCGTGCACAATGCATTAGATGCCGTCGGTCCCTTGAGTGTGAAACATGCTGTGACCACCACTTTCAGTGGCATGAAACCATATTGTCAAAACTTCTTTTTTGTAACCCATAGTGTCAAACTTTGCCACATAAAATAATTATTTAAAGTGAAAAAACTAAATTAACATATTTTGGTAAAAGAAAACAATTAGACGAATGATACATGCTTAGAATGGAGAAGAAAAGAGCTCGACAACCAAACTAGGTTTTCATTAGATTTTATATGAGAGTAAAAACTAGGTTAAAT
>OVAP01000052.1:0-46530 GCA_900406295.1 Aurinia saxatilis | reverse complement strand
ATATGAGAGTAAAAACTAGGTTAAATTGGTTTAAATTAGTAATTAGTTTAAACTGGTTTGGTTCGGTTCAATTTTTTTTTTTTATAATTGTTTCACTAGTTATTTTGTTTTGCTATTCTGGTTCAACTGAGCCGGTTTACAAACATTTAATTACAAATGGTAGACTGCAAACAAAGTTTGTAAAAATGTTTAGACTTTCCGCCAAATAAATTTTTGATCCTGCCTCTTTATACAAACTTCGTTTGAAGTTTACTACTATAAATTAGCTTTCACAAAATTAGTTAAGAAGCTAAATTATCTTTGTAGGTTTAAACTGATTCATNAGCTTTCACAAAATTAGTTAAGAAGCTAAATTATCTTTGTAGGTTTAAACTGATTCATTTTTTGTGCAAAAATATTTTAAATAGATGAAAATGGCCTAGTTTTAGTTATGTATATTTTTTATGTTTCAAATTAATTTTATAAAAAATTATAATTAAAATTTAACACGTAATTATGTTATAGACTGTATATGAAGTCTGTTTACTGCGTAGCATACTGCATATGGAGTCTACTGTCGTCACGGGGTTAAAACAGTCAATTGTATAACAAGTTTTTTGTTTATTCATTGGGGGCAAAATAGATAATTCACAGCAAAAAATGTCACTTTTGCTTAATGTGTGATATGGGGTCTAGATTTGCTTTTCAAATTCATTACGGGTCCAATTCATGCCATTCCCCCTAAAGTCAAATCCATTTAACAAAATTTAAAATTTATTTAACATTTCAAACAAAACTAAATTATATTAATGTTTTAGAATTTCTAACTATAATTACAAATATATATTTAATATAACATATAAATGAAATCATATTAATTGTTAATACATTGTCTAAAACTTATTTTTATAAATGAATTTAAAGTATCATTTTGAAGCCGTATAAGTAAAGAACTATACTTGAAGTCAATGTATTAACAATTAATATGATTTAAATTTATACTTCCTTACATTTATTGTGTGTGTCGTATATTGATTTAAATATACAGAGGAATGAATTGTGTGTGCCCCGACAATTACATGGAGCGAAATAAAAAACACACGGGTTGTTCATTCCTCTCATGCACATGTTGTTTCAAGGGGAGTACTTGAACAACATAAATATCTCAAGTTTACCAAAGCATAATTTGATATTAAAGGTTGATACTCCCATCATGTGTCTGCGAGACATTATATGAGTCGACTATGTAGTTTGACCAAACACAAACCTATAACATTATCTTCCTTATATTTATTTACTGTAATTAATCATTTTGGCATTTTAGTCTATTTTGTTGTATATATACACCCTCAACATTGTTTTATATATTTTTCAAGTCTAGATCTCGAATCAAAATTCTAATAACATATAAGAACGGAAAGCTGCAAAAAAGGACTATCAATGCCGTCTATAGAGAAGTTTTTGATAATCTTTTGTAAATTATAATTTCAGTACAATCAAAATTATGAAATATTTTTTTATCAAAAAAATTACAACTATATAGTTTTGTCAAACACAAAATTATATATCATTATCTTTTAATTACTTACAATTATTAACTGATACTTAATCATTTTGCATTGAATATAACATGGAAATTTAAATTCAAGACAGCACAAGGTGCATGCCATTAATCTAGTAAGTAGTATAGATGATCTTATCAATTGATTTTAGGTTAACATTCCGTGGTTATTTGTTTTGTTGATGACAGTTACGCAAAGATAATCAGCATCATCCATCATTTCCTAGTTAAACAAAGTACCACAAAATAAAAGCTACCAATGACCACAACAAACACACGATGGAAACTCTTTGAAAGAAAAACATAAGAAAGGTCCAAAAAAACAATAAGTAGACGTAACTTATTAGATTGCTAGCCAAAAGGGCCTGACCATCAAATTAAATATCAATCTCAACTGGATATCTGTCCATACAGTCTTCCCATGGATTGTTAACCGAAGGCTTAATGTTGCACAGAGCTACCCAGACAGAACTGTTACACTTAAAGCCAGATCCCAAAGCAATCTGCCAAATCCGATCTCCTTTCTTCATCCTTCCTTTAGCTTCTGCGTAAGCCAACTCATACCAAATTGAGCTCGAAGAAGTATTACCGAACCTGTGTAGTGTCATTCTTGATGCTTCCACGTGTAGGGGAGACAGCTTAAGATTCTTCTCCAGCTCATCTATTAGAGCTCTTCCACCAGCGTGGATGCAGAAATGCTCAAAGGCAAGCTTGAAATCCGGTGTATAACTCTTCATATTTGGCTTAAAATACTTCTTCTTTACGAATGTCACAAAGAAGGCAAGCTTCTCTTTCATTGGAAGAACAAGGGGACCTAAAGTCGCAATGTTGATCTTAAGAGTCCTTGCCGCCACCATTGGTAGATTCTTTGTCAAGGTAACTCCGATTACCCCATCCTCATCCTCTTCCTGTGTTGCACACTCGAAGGACCTATCATCAGATCCGGTGTGGATCCGAACGGTATGAAGAAGCTCGTATTTAGAGCGTTCACGGTCTCTAGATTTGTTGGAAAGCAGGACCGCTGCACCACCAACTCGAAACAAGCAGTTTGTGACTAGCATTGATTTGTTTTTGCCCAAGTACAAGTTCTGAGTGATGTTCTCCGTGCTTACTACAATAGCATAAGTGTTCCTGTGAACTTGTAGTAATCCCTTTGCAACATCAACGGCTATGACGCCAGCACTGCAACCCATTCCTCCCAGATTAAGACTCTTGATGTTGTCTCTGAGTTTGTATTTGTTCACAATCATGGAGGCAAGTGATGGAGTTGGATTAAAGGTGCTAGAATTCACCACCAGTATGCCGATCTCATCAGGTTTTACGCCGGTGTTGCCGAAAAGATTGTCCAGGGCTCCGAATATGACTTGCTCTGTTTCTTTACGCGAAGCCCCTATGCCTTGCTGAAGCGGGAAGCACTGGAGACCCTCGGGGATGCCAGTTTCTTGACCGAGACCGGAGCGTTCAAGAATCTTCTGCTGAAACTCAATCAAATGGGCGTTCTCTTCGTTCTTCCAGCACAGGCCTGCTTCCCTAACACGTCTCGCCTGCTCCATCAGCTTTTGGACACTCAACTTCAGATGAGACGGCGGGAGATAGCAGGAGAAGTCGACGAGGTAAACGGGTTTGGGTCGGGTTAACATGTAGATGGTCAACAAGAAAACGAGAGGAAACGAGACAAGGGTTATGGTTTCGAGGCTGTTCTGTATATGGTGGAAGAAGTTCTGGAGATCTTCTAAATCGACCCACGATCCTTTCATAGCTAATGCTATCACTAATGGGATCATTAAGAAGATTTTGAAGGAAACCATTTCTTCACCGGAAAGGAGAGGACAAAAGTAGTCTTGTTAAGTTTTCGGCTCTATTTTTAAGTTGTTTTCATCGCCTTACGTTTGAGCTGGTTCTGTTTACATATATACTAGGTGTTCCTCGTGCTATAGCGCCGGGATAATTATTAAAAATACATTCTAAAAATATTGGTTGAACTTAAAATATTTTAATATTTGACAAATAATTAACTTAAACTAAACCAAAACAAACGTAAAAAACGACATAAAAATAAAAAATCCAAAAGTTACTTAACGAATTCATTTTTTTATAAAATTAAAAAGTCATCCCATCATTTCTCAAAAATCTTAGGACCTCTCACGATATTGAACAACATTATTAGATGGTAAATTTCTCCATACACACTTGGCACAAAAGTGATACGACTAATCACTCGATATGTCAAATCTCATTATAATTTATTGGGGGAAATCAGCATACATGAGTTTCTTAACCGCGTGAAACCACATCAATTTAAATATTTTGAAAGATGTGGCGAAAATTGATACGGTAAAATAACAAATAAACAACTCTAAAACACGAAGATAAGGGAGAATTTCAAAAACAACATTTTTTGTGTATTTTTATTTTCCAAAAAGACCTCTTTTCTTACGTTTTTAAAAGTAAATTACCATTTAAATATTTTAAAAATGTATTATAATGTTTTTTGGGTTTTAAGGTTTAGGATCTAGGGTTTAGGGTTAAAAACTCGAACCCTAAAATCCTATACACGAAAAAGATTTTTATTCAAAGATCACAAAAATCTAAACACTAAAACCTTATATCTTAAACCTGAGTAACACTAAACCCTAACCCTATAAGGTTTAAACACTAAACCCTACCCCGAAACCCTAAATGGACTCTAAATCCTAAAAGACCATTTTTTTTTTATATAATTTTTAAAGTAAAGTACAATTTTAAATATTTAAAAAATGTCTTACAACGTTTTTTTGGGTTTTAGGGTTTAGGAAACCCTACAATATCTTTATTAAAAAATCACTAAAATCTAGACCCTAAAACCTTAAATCTTAAACCCAAATAACACTAAACCCTAACCATATAAAGTTTTAACCCTAAAACCTAAACTTTGGTTCCCTAAACGAGCTATAAATCCTAAAAAGTGGGAGATTGATAAAACTCGGGTGACTCTTATAGTGGAAGATTGATAAATCGAGCTTGGAATAGTAGTAAATTTTGTAGCGGAAAAAAGGAAAAGGAGATGTCAACATTTGTGTTGAAAAGAATTGTAGAGCAAAATAACATGGCTTTATTTATATGTTTTCATAACCATTTAATAATTATATGTTACTTATTATTATAGTTATCATACGTTTGATAGAGTGAATACTATTTCTTTTGTAGCGACCATATGTTACACAAAAATTAACAAATAAACACAATGATTCTCCAAGCGAAAAATCCAAATAATTCATGACTTTAGCTTTTTTCTCCTTTTCTTTTTTATATGATTTATAGTCAAGATTTTTCACCAAATAACAACATATGCAAAAATATTATATAAGTAAGCAAGTAATGTTCTTTAGTAAACAACATTTTTATCGTTAATGAGTATACTTTTATTTTTTTTAACCTTTTTTCGGTTGATGAGTATACTTTTGCTTTTTACCATTATAGGCCGTAGAGAAATTAAAATAGGTCTAAACAGGTTCAACAAAATGGGTGTTCAATTAAAAAATTTTGTTTGCTAACAACCTATGTGGAAATTAACAAATAATCAAAATAATTCATGACCTTAGCTATATTTTTTCTACGCAGAAATTAACAAATAAACACAGTGATTATCCGCTCGGGGATCCAATTCATGACTTTGGCAATTTTTTTTATTTTCGTTTTTATATGATATTATAGTCAAAACACTTGAATTTTTAAAAAGTCTTCGCCAAATAATAACATATGCAAAAACATGATATAAAAAAGTAAGTAATGTTGTTTCGTTTCAACTTCCTACAGACATATATGAATAAATTTTTGATTAAATATTTATTAATTGGTCACGTTTTTAGGTTGTCCAGTTCAAAGTTTTTGTTTGCCAACAACCTAAGCAAAAATTAACAAGTAAACACAGTGATCCTTCGCGCGGTAAAATCCAAATAATATTCATGACTTTAGCTAATTTTCCTTTTTTTATATGATAAGGAATCTAAAAAATGCCCATGCACATTTTTTAAAATACCCCTCTTTTTTTGCTATTTTTGAAAAATATATTAGTTTCAATCTAAATTATTATTTTTAATATTTTAAAATATTCTATAATGTTTTGTAGGATTGTACGGTTTAGAATCTTGCGTTTAGGATTAAAACCCTAAACCCTAAAAATCTAAACCCTTTTATCCGTAATAAATCCAAAACTCCTAAAATATAAACCCTAATACCTCAAACATAAACCCAAAATAGTTTGTAAAGCACTAAACCCTAATCCTACAAGATTTTAGCCCTAAATTAAACCTTAAACCAACTCCAAATCCAAAAAGAGGTATTTTAAAAAGATAAATAAGAGTATTTTTTAAAAGGGTGCATATTAAAATTGGCATTTCTTAAAATTTCTCTTATATGATCTAGTCAAAACACTTGAATTTAAAAGAGTTTTTGTCAAATAATAACATATATGCAAAAAGATAATATAAGTAAGCTAGTAAGCAACTTTTAATCATTAATGACTATACTTTTTTTAATGAGTATATTTTTGGAAGCTAATTCAAAAAAAATTTTAATAAATAATTTTTTATCATTATGGGTCGTAGAGAAATTGAAACGGGCATCGATGACATGTCACATATTCAATAGTATTAAGACACATAATTAATTTTTAATGAAAAATCGTATAATCATTATGAGCTCGCCACTTAGAATTTTTGCGCTCACAATTGTATATAAAATATAGAATGTGGAATGTGAACCAATGTTGTAATTATTACCTTTTCCATTTAGGTTGTTTTCCATGAATTTTATTATGAAAAAATTAGGAGTGACCAATATGAACAATTTGACTTTGATTTAATCCTATTTGATCTAACTTTTTAGAAAACATCTAAATTATTTTGATTATCCATAAAAAACTCATTTAAACATAATAATGTATAGCAATTTGTTAAGTTATTTGGATTGGTCATTAGATAGTTAAATAACCCAAATAAAACCCAATATTTGATATAGACTATTAAAATATTATATTATTTACTTATTGGCAAACATAAATATAAAATCACAAAAATCAAAATAAGTATTTTTAGCAATAAATCCTTTTGTATATGTAGAAATTACATAATTTTACTACTCATTTTAATCGTATGAGACTTTATAAAGAAAAAGATAATTAGGGTTTTATTTCATTATTTTATATTTTGGTTTTTCGTTTGACTTATTTTTAAAAATATATAATTTTGCATATCAAAACAATATTAAGATAATTTTAATATAATGTTAAGAATATAAAGACAATATTAAGATAATATTAACGAAATTTTAAGCAAATGTTAATATGGAGATGGTCAACATGAAAACGAAAGGAAGAAAGAGAAGGGTTATGGTTTCAAGGCTGTTATGTATATGCTGGAAGAAGTTTTGGAGATCTTCTAAGGGGGAATCTCAAAAATGCCCATTGTGGGTGCACATCTTTTAAAATACCATTTTTGGTTATTTTTGAAAATAAATTAGTTTCAATGTAAATTCAATTTAAATTATTATTTTTAATATTTAAAAATATTTTGTAATGTTTTGTTGGGTTGTAGGGTTTAGAAACTATGGTTTAGGATTAAAACATTTAACCCTAAAATTTTTAACCTAAAAAAGGTTTTAATCTTTGATAAATCCAAAACTCCTAAAATAAAAATCCTTATACCTCAAACATAAACCTAAATAGTTTGTATAACACTAAATCTTAATTCTACAAGATTTAAGCCCTAAATTGAACCTTAAATCAACCATAAATCCAAAAAGGGTATTTTGAAAAATAAATAGAGGTATCTTTGAAAGGAGACATATTGAAAGAGGCATTTCTTAAAATTTCTCATCTTCTAAACCGATCCACGATCCTTTCATGGCTAAATGCTATAATTTATGGGATCATTAAAAAGAACTCCCATCAATCTATTTTATATATTCTCTCTATATTTTTTGTAGAATATTATACATATTATTTGTTTCATTTATCATGATTAAAGATCAAACTAAGACTAAACTATCATCTGAAATATATACGTTGTAATATAAATTGATAATCAGTTATATTAAAAGATCACATATACTTTTGTATGATACAAATTGCGGAAACATTAATACATTTTATAGCTTCCATATAAATTTAAATAATATATGAGTCCAATATCGAGAATGATCCACTATTCTATTTAGTATATCCTAAACATAGATAAAACGAGAAATTCTATCTTATAATTACTTAATTACGTTTTAAACAAGGAAATGTTAGATTTTCATAATTAAAAACACTCTATTTGTGAAAAATATATGTTTTTAAAAGATAAAATTAGAAACTTGAATTAATATTATTAAGAAAGAAAAGAGAAAAAACAAATGTATACATGAATTTATTTGCGTGAATGAAATGACAATGTGTAATTTAATATATATTATAAATTATACAGTTCATATTCTAACTATATTCTTCAATTGTTATTAAATAAATTATAACAAAAGAATTGGCTCCTGATGTCAATTTTCCTAAACATAGCGAGTCATCATTGTTTAGCTAAATATTATATTGTAAATATAATTCACAATCAAATATAAACTAAAGTAAAACAAACAGTGCACCTATTTTTGTCGTCTTTCTTCCAAGTATATAACTCAGAGAAACAGTACATGTGTATAATATATAATAGTATATTTACGGAGTATCTACCCACATTCATGAGTCATAAATAGGAGTAAATAAACAAGCAACTACTACTACTACCTCTTTATATTATTCTTTTATATTTCCAGTCATCTGCCTCGTATATCATAAACATGCCCCATTAGAAGATAAAGGCAAATCAGATAAAGCGTAAGGAAATAACAAATAGATCGACCATCGAATTTGACTTTAATGCTGTGATTATCGAATTAGCAAAGGAGCCGTTCGTTGTGTTACGAATCAAAACTCCGTTTAGTTATAGAGTTTGGATTATTCGGTTCGTTAACAATAAAACGAAGCATTTGTAAAAAGGAAAATTTCAAAACTATTCTTTTATTCTACCATTTTCATAAATATTCTCTTTTTATTATTTTTTTAAAATATATTATTTTTAATGTAAATTACCATTTCAAATATTTTTAAATATGCAGTAATTTTTTGTAGGTTGTAAAAGCATACACAATAATGATATTTATAGAGTATCACAAAATATAATTAATAAATAAATAATAATAAAATATTAATAGAATCTCATACATTTTATGAGACTTGTGAATTGAGTCTCATTGAATAGAGATTTTAGAGTTCAGTTTCATAAATTGATAAGACTTATTTATTATTTTATTATTTTTTGTTTTTAATTATATTTGGTGAGACTCAATGAATCTCACCATTAGAGATACTCTAAGGTTTAGGATTTTGAGAAATTCTTTTGTAGATTGAGATATTTTGAGAATTGCCCTTTTCCACATGCCCATTTTCAAAGAAAAAACCTTAAAAATATCCCTTTTGATAAATATTCCGGGAAGAGAGACATTTTTAAAAATGCCCCTATCCTCTTTGAAGAATATGATTTTTCTCGACGGCGATTACACATCTCAAACGAAAATCTCAGTCGATAACCTCCACAACATTCCGACGATTGTCATAGCGTCGTTGTTCTCCCAAAAGAAGGTACATTTATCTTATAAATGTTGAATTTAGGGGTTAGTTGATGGATCTGGGGTATTTAGGTTATCTAATCGAGCAATTTTAGGGCTTCAATCGCATAGATGTTTTAAACAACCATGAAAAACTCTGATTGTCATGATACTTATGTTTTCTTCTTCGAAGAATCTTATAAATGTTGAATTTAGGGTTTAGTTGATGGATCTGGGGAATTAATATATTGCGTTCTTAACACTTTCTAACATTTGTTTTTAACTGTTTTTCGAGTATTTTAGTGTCATTTTAGAGTCTTAACAAGTACAAACAAGTTGGGGTTTGGATTTGAGTTTCAAGGTGAAGTTGTGAGCAAAAATGTGAAGATTTGCCAAATTTGGAGATGGATCGATCGACCCATGTTATTGAAGAAGACACGAAACATCCGGAGATCGACCTGCACGCGAGAATTCAACGCAGATCGATCGATTCTTAGTTTTATCGATCGATCCATGTGCGGATCGATCGATCCGACTATGGATCGATCGATCCGTATCCGATCGTGATGTATTTTTGGAAACTTGTCAATCATCAGATTGACAAAAACTGACATTATTTTTGTGGATGCTGCACGAAAACCCTAGAGTATAAAGCCATTTCTGAGCCCAAAACAGATTATGCAAATTTTTATTCTCTCTTTTTAGATCTAAAACATTTTGGATCATTGTTCTTCATTTTTCTTGAGATTTTGTGATTATCTCTAGAAGATTCCTTGGAGGCTGTCATTTTCCTTTCATTCCTTGCATTCCTACTGTTGAGAAGTGTTCTTGAACCCTTTGTTCTTTTATATTTTTATCATTAATAAAGTATTATTCAGTATTTTTATGTTCTTGATTATGTTCTTCTTTATATCTTGTTTTCTTGTTAGTTTAATCATGTGTGAGTAGTTAGGTTGTTAGATCTAGGGAGTTCATGGATTGTTAAGTTAGTAACTGGATGTAAATAGGTAGATGTGTAGAGAATTCCCTCTTAATAAAATCTTAAAGCATAAACTAGAACTGATCACCTAGTTTCTGTTTATAGGACTCCCTATTAAATGAAAGTGTAGTAGGATTCCTGAAACCTTATTAGGAGAGCGGATTGTCCTTAGCCAACGAAATTTGATGCTAAGGAAAGTTGTGAACAAATCAAATCTGCTCTAGTAAAGCTCTCTATCTAGTTTAAATCCAAATGAAAATTTATGCATTTAAGTAGTTAAGAGAAGTGATTGGTACCACAAAACTGGACCAATCTAGAATTATATTTGAGTTGGAATTGAGAAGAATGAGAACATGAATAAACATCCAGTTTAGTTTTAGACAATCCATTGATCATCCCTAGGTCTAACATTTTTTATTATTATTGAATTTGAAACCCATAGAAAAATTAGAAACCAAAAACCAAAAACCTTTTGAATATTCAATTTCGCTTAATTAATTAAATTAATGGGTTACAGTGTAATTGCTGGGATTTGTGGATTTCGATCATTACTACTGCATTGATACATTGTAGTTGTCAAGGTCTTATTAAGGGAAAAATAGACAACTTATTAGGAATTTAGGTATCTAATCGAGCAATTTTAGGGATTCGATCGCCTAGATGTTTTAAACAACCATGTAAAACTCCGATTGTCATGATAATGATGATTTCTTCTTTGAGGAATATGATTTTTTTAAACCATGTAAAAGTCCGATTGTCATTCCATAGATTATGATCATTTGATGCTTTTAATACATTTTAGTAGTCGAATCTGACATTGATTGATTGTTTTAGATGGTTGAATTGATTATTTTATATGGTTTTACAAACTTTTAAAAGTCGGAGTTTGACATTGGTACTAATGTTTGAATATAACTGTTTTATGAACTGACTTTTAAAAGCTTATAAAATTGAGTATAACTGTTTTATGCTTTATTGTTTGGATGATTAAGAAATTGTTTTATTCTATGTGTGGAAAGATGAATGATTATATGCAAGAGACATTTGAGTTGCCTCAACTGATCTATCAACATGGATCAGAACCGAAAACTTCAGTTGTTGTTTCAACTTATATGACACCTCAGCTAGTCACCAAAATCTCAAACGCATTAGGAGCAAAATTGTTTTCCAAATTAGAAATGTCTTTTCTTCGCCATATAATCCAGCTTTTCAAAGGAAATCCAGGGAAGTTCCCTGGAAAGCTTTTCCACTTGCTTATGCAGAGAAGAATAGTGATGCGTAGACATGAACTGTGGTTCTAATTTGGAAGTCAACCAATGAGATTTTCTTTAAGGTGATTTTGTTCATCGTTTGACAGCCACCAAAAATGGAGACAAAGCTAAGGAAATGGATGATGATGAGAAGCTTTCATTTGGTGTTGTCATATTAGTTGAAGGAATTTTACTTGCAACAGCTCCTAGTGAGAAGATACCAACATCTCGATTTTGCTACTCGCATGATTTTGAAGAATATTGCAGCCAACCATGGGGGAAAATAGCGTATGAAGTTTTCTTAAACAATGTAAAGAGAATGACGTCGAAACAACTTGAAAGGCAGCAATATTTTGTAAAGGGGTTCTTAATGGCTTTAACATTTTGGGCTATGTCCTCTGTGCCACTTCTAGGGAGCACATTTGCAACAAAAACAACATCAGGATTCCCATGTTGTTTACAGTGGATAAATGTTAATCCACCACTGCTTGCTGACATATTATCTTTTGAAATAAAGGAAAAGGCAAGTTTTCTTAATCCCATTCTGTGTTACTTTAAAATTGTTTTACAGCCATGTTATTCATTTTATAAGGTTTTAAAAACCCAAGTTATTCGTTTATAAGGTCATAAAAAGTCAGGTTATTTATTTTATAATGTTTTAAAAGCCAGCTTATAAATTTTATAAGGTTTATTATCATTTTATAAGATTTTTAAAATCCAGGTTATCCATTTTATAAGGTTTTAAAAACCCGCTTATAAATTTTATAAGGTTCATTATCATTCAATTTATTAAGTTTAGCAAAGAGTTCTGACTTTTTTTTTTGTGAATGGCAGGTGGAAGTTAAGATGTATATTGGTAATCCAAATGAATATCAACATTTGGTACCTAATTCACACCCTCAATATGCCGATTTTTTGGAGGTCGTGAAGGCTGTGGGAAAAGGATACAAGCTGACAAAATGTGATTGGGAAATAGGTTTTGTTAAAACCTATGCAGCACTTCAAGGAGTTGGAGATGAACATTTAGGAGAAGTTCTTTAACAAATAGCGAGAAGCTTGACCTCGGTCTTGAATTACTTGAAGACTTCCATAAAAGAATTCAAGTAATAGAGCAGTTATATTGTTAGAATTCAAGAAAATTAGAACAACAATTGCAGAGATACAAAAAAACAAAAAAGTTATATTGTTTTATAAAAGCAATTCAAAAACCAGAAAAACACATTTTTTTGTTTGCCATGCCATTGCAGGATGGTGGAAAAAAAAAATGATGATGATGAAGAGAAAAGGGAAGAAGACCAAAACGAACATGTAAGTGAAAAATATTTATAGTAAAAATCAATTTTTAGTAATCTTGTCTGTAACAAGTACAAATGCAGGTTGAGAGAAAAAGGTGATGGTGATGGCACAGCTAGGGCCCAAGAGGAAAGTGATGATGATGACACACAAGTGAACCAAGATGAAGGCTTGGTAAATGATGATGCCACACACAACCCATTAGAAGATTCAGAACGTCAGCTAAACTCTCAGGATGAGATCTATGCTGCAGACGATGACAAAACAGATAAAGAAGAGAGTCAACCTAAATTCGCCGCGGAGGTTTATGTTGATATTGAAGAAAAGAAAAGAAAAGTACATAAAAAACCCCAAAACTAATGTTTTTGTTTGTTTGTTTATAAATACAAAACTAATCTTTCTTCAAATACAAAAATCTTATAGGTTCCTGCATCATATGATTGTCCAAGTTTCAATCTTTTGTCTGAGAATAATATAGAAGAAACTGCTGAGAATAAGAAGAAAAAGATGAAAAATGTTGGACAAAGCAACAAGAAGGTGTTCTTTAAAAACAAGTTTTGTGAAAAAAAATTATGATTATTCTCTAATTATTTTGAAAAAAAAATTAGGTTCATGTACAGAATACAACCAATCCAGTGGCAAACACGCGCAGTGTGAAAAAATAGCACGAAAGGAATGAAGAGGTTATAATTTTCTTAGTTTTTTAGATGGTTTAAAATGCTTTAACAAAATTATTATATGATTCCAATGATTAATTCTCTGCTACTTAGTTTTGTAAATGTTTTCTAGACTCATGTAGAGACTGCCGCCATCCCATTGCAAAAAAAGGATGTGGGACTAAGAGAGTGAACAAAGGGGAGACAAATGTTAAAATATATCCAATTTTCTTATAAAAAAAATAATGTATAACATTTACAAGCTTTTAACAATAAGATTTTATAAGTTTTTTAAAGATTTGATAAGCTTTTACAAGATTTTAAATTATGCTTTACAATCAATCTTTTTGCAGCATAGAGAAAAAAAACCAAAAACAAACCAAAAATCTGATTCTAATGTTGGAAAAGGCGTAGTTAAAGAGGAAATATACTTTGAATTCATACTAAACATCCATTCACAGGTGAAAAAAAAAAACATCCACTGTTTAACCCATTTTCACAAGTTGATGACACACGGCTGGCAAAGCTTTCCAAATGGAAGAGTTCAAGGAAGAAGAAGTAAGATTTCCCCAAATTTACTATTTTATAAGATTTCTTAAATGTGTAATCAAATAGATGCAATGTTTTTGTCCATCCAGGACATTTAAAGTTGGAGAAAACGATGCACATGCTAGTTGGTTTACAACTTTGAGACCCATGGGAGATGATTACATAAGTGGTATGTTTTATCCTTTGTTCTTGATTGAATTTAACAAACTTGCATATACAAAAAACATAAATCTAATCTTTGTTTCATTAATTATTAATAGCATGTTGAAGCTTATATAAGCTTATTGAAGAAAAGGAAAGATGAGAACCCATACTTCTACATGACCAGAAAGGCTATCATTGTTGATCATTCATATTTGAGTACGATTGATGATTTATTTGTTGACTACCTCGAAAGCAAGGGTACCTATATATTTCCTGAGGAGGTGTTAGAGATGTATGAGTTTGACTCAACGATCAACACTATCTATGCTCCTTTAGTCTTGCCTTACATTATAAAAGAAAAAAACAACCAAGACACGGATCTCAGCCCTTTCACGATGATTGTTGACAAAAACGTCCCACATGTAAACCATGTTTTCTGATATATAGAATAGAAAATTTCTATATCTGCTGACAACTTTTCTGTTTTGAAACAGGTTAAAAAGCTCGAAGACAGTGGTATCTACATGTTGAAGATGATGGAGTGCTATTTTCTGAACATCCAAGACTTGTCCAAGATTTCTGAATCCAAAATAAAGGACATGAGGGGAAAACTAGCGGCCGATATATTTGCCGAGTTGTGAATGTTAGAAAGAAAACTTTGTTGTTCTTTGAAACTTTGTTCTTCTTTGAAACTTTGTTGTTCTTTGAAATTTGTTCTTGTTCAAGTTATCATAACCTTTTGTTATTTCTGATCTTACAATGTCTATGAAGATTTATAAGCTTTTAAAAGATTTTAATACGTCTTATAATGCTTTGAAATCGAACATAACAATCTTGTATCCAGATTTATAAGCTTTATAATATTAAACAAAAATTGTACCTCAACGGCGGCTACTTATAAACAATATAAAAGCTTATAAAAGGTAACCCAAAAGCTTGCAAAACGTAACCCAAAAGCTTAAAAGATAATTTAAAAGCTTATAAAATGCAATCCAAAAGCTTATAAAACAATTTTAAAATGTAAAAAAAACTGTCTTGGCTTTTTTGCTTGGTATCTGTATTTGTTTTCAAACTGCGCTCAATTACTGACAATCTCCCTTTGATAAGGTGGCAAATCTTATAATGTTTTTAAAAAAAATGATATTATAAGATAAATTCTGCAATTTCCAATTGTCACACCAAGTGTATTAGCTTTTATAAGCTTTTAAAATGATATTATAAGCTTTAAAAGCTTTTAATATGGTTTATAATGCTTTGAAATAAAAAATAACAATGTCATATCCAGATTTATAAGCTTTAATACGTTTTAAAAATTTCTAGAAATCCCATCCAGTCTCACACAAAAGAAAAAAATAAAACATCCACTGCTTGAAAAAAAAAGAGGAAACAAGACACACTTATAGGATACTCACAAGTAGTTCTCAACATCTTCCTAGTTCTTAACATACAATTACTAATTTGCATTATTTTGATGCTCGTATGAAACCTTGTATCATCTTCACCATAGATCTCTTAAAATGGACATCGCTGCGCAATGAGATCCTTGCATTCTTCAACACCACCGCATTTCCCCGAATATAACTCACAGCTTCTCTGGCAGTTTGATAACCCAAAAAATCTGACCAAACGAATGTTTGTAGATTTGACAAAGTACATGAAGGAGCCCAATGTAGATTGTTCCACTTATCTGAAGCTGTACAGTAAATAAAAAAAATATAGATTTAGGTACTACAAAACTAACCGGCATGATAAATATTCCAAGTCGTTGTACGTTAGGAGAAATTCTCAGAAGTGAGGACACATCCACTCCACTGTGTCCGCAAACACAAAGCTTAAGGTATTCAAGATGGTTGAAAAAAAAAAAAAACTGTCAAAGTAGATTTGCTGAACACAAAATAGAAAAAGAGTAAAGTAGGAAAACATATGTATGCACGATAATGAAGAAAAAAAATTAAGATGTAGATCCAAACAACTCACTTTAATACCACATACAGTAAGCCGTTTAACAAATGAGATTGCTTGGATAAGATTTGTGATATGAACATCGCCAACATTAACATATGCCTCTTCCAAATTAGGCATGTTCTTAAATGCCAAGTGCATGTTGTAACCAAAAGCATATAAATCCAAGCGTCTCAGAATAGAAGTCTTTATCTCAAACCAGTTCATAGTCAATGGAATATAGATTTTTAAAGTCTTCAATGAAGGGACGATGACAGTGAATTCTGTAGAAGGACCATCCTCTGAGAAAAACACATCGAGATGCTCCAGAACCGGGCAAACAGAAAGAAGCTGGTTACACGTAATCCACTCATTTCATCGAGTTTCAAAGATTGCAGAGAGGGTAGAGAAGCCATATCCGGAACATCCAAAACCATCGACCCATTAAGTGTCAAACTCACGAATGACTTGGAAGCATACAAGGAACTTGGCAATATGTCTTTCAAATCCGAAAAAGGATCATACAGAACCAAAAGCTCACGTACTTGACGAGAAACTACAAACTGCAACCACTGTTTGATATTCTCAAGATTAGAAAGTCCGCTATGTAATTCGATATGAAACCTTTCAATACACTGTAACATGTGTAAATCCAGCTTCTCGTTCAGAAACACCCTCAACTGCTCCGAATCATGCTCCTATTCGCCAACAAAATGAAGTTTCGAAACATACTTCCAAACATTGTTTAAAGTGTTTTGACAAAACGCTAGCAGAGACTAGAAGCTTTGTCGGAAGAAAGGATAATATCCTTATCACCAAGTCGTTTGGTAAGCCACTTATTCTATCCATTTTCCACAGAAAAATAGCGAAGAAATCTTCGATCACAACGAAGATTTGTGAGACTCAAAGATTTAGCTGTCAAAACATCAAAAATATAAAATGGCGACATCAAGATGATGAAAAAAGAGTAAAAAAAAAAGAATAAGATGCATAGACCTTATCAAGCAAATCAAGAAACCTGATTCAAATCAATAAAGTAATACAAAAGAGATTTTCATTTCATTCAAACTATCAAGTTCTCTCTAGAAAATTTTCCAAACAAAAAGAATTGAGAAATTCTAACGGTCATATAGAAAGATAGAGACTAAAATGATAAGTTATATAGGCAAAACCACTACAAAACACAAAATCTCCTTGATTCCTCTTGATGAGGACTAGTTTTTTCACAAGAAAACACAAACCTCTTGAATTTTTCTTCTTCCACTAAACCGTTTTGGGTTCCACTCTTCCCAAATAAAAAGTGCCGAGTTTTTTCATGTTTCTTCTCATATAAGAAAACCTTTTGGCAGTTTGTGAAATCCAAAAGTCAGTTTGAAAAGACGTACCTACTGAAAACTTTGTGAACCGTAATCACTTAAAACCATGAAACTGTAAAAATGTATATATTGGGAACTATAATAATGTTTTATAAGACTTTTAAAAGGTTTTATAAGCACAACCATTACCTAAAAAAGAGGAGGGGAGGGGGGAAACGGCTGTTCTACTTCAACTGCTCAGGCCCATTTACAAGTTCAACTGCTCTGGCCCCATTTATATGAGAAGAAAACCGTTTCATAGTTAGTGAAACCTTAATCATTAAAAAATTTAAAACTTCCTTGTAAACAAATTTATGAACATATTCCTTACATATATATTCTATCACATTATTGCAAAGAAAAAAACTTTGAAAATGTATATATTGGAAACTATGGATAATATTTTATAAGCCTTTACAAAGGTTTTAGAAGCACAACCATTACCTTACATTCGTTACATATTATCATCTTTAAGATGTTATAAAATCAAATCATTTCTTTTAAAAGCTTTTATAATATTATGAACATATTCCTTACATATATACTATCACATTATTGCAACAAAAAAAAAACTTTTAAAATGTATATACTGGGAAGTATGAATAATGTTTTATTAGCCTTTAAAAAGATTTTATAAGCCTTTAAACTGATTTTATAAGCACAACCGTTAGCTAAAAATTAGGAAAAAGACGTTCTACTTCAATTGCTCAGGCCCATTTACAACTTCAACTCCTCAGGCCCATTTACAACTTCAACTGCTCTGGCCCATTTTTGTGTCAATCCAAAAACCGATTCAGTTTCGTTGGTGAGGGCAAAACCTTTCCCTTTCACTTCACTGCAAAAAAAATTTGAAGAAAGCTTGAAGTTATCGAAGAAGAAATCGAGAAAAAAATTGTAGGTGATTCAACGATGTAAGTTACCATTTTCTCGGTCTCCCTCTTCTACTTTGTTTGGGGAATTTGAATACAATTTTAGAATTTGAATCACTTACATGGGTTTTTATGGGTTTAAAAAAATAGGATCGTCAGTTCTAGAATCGATTGAATGATAAGTACATTATAGTAGTTTGTGACTGATATTGAAAACTGTTTCGGAGATTAACATTTGGAGATTAGCATTTGGGTGTTTTTTTATTTCGATTAACACCATCATGTTTTCTCGTGTTTGTAGGATGTCACATGGAGATGATACTCAAAAACAATTGAGTTTGCCTAATAGGGTTCTGACACCCAGAACAGAACCAACAGGAATTCTCGAGAGAATCAACCGATATTCTCTTCAAGCAAAATGGCTGATCTTAGTTCAGAACGCACATAGCAAAAAGGAGTTTGAAAATTTGGAAGAATCATTCTTGGGTCCGGTAATCAGACTCGAAAATGAAAGACGTTCAGTTTTCAAGATGCCTAGTTCATCACATCCTCTGCAGAAGGATTCAGACATCACGGGAGGAATTGTGGTTCTGTTTTCAAGAACAGCCTATGCGTTTCTGATACACAAAGTTTTACCCTATGTATTTCCAACTGCAAGTGCACAGCAATTATCAGTTATAGTACTTAAGGGTCGAATCCACGAAGACCGAAAAACTAAACAAACTAATTTAAATAAATTCTAAATTTAAGCAAGGATGTTGGTTTTCTTTTTTACTAACTAACGCAAACATTATGTAATTTTAAAGAGTTTAAATCAATTAAAACAAACACTAGGTCTTGGGAACTTCAACTAGACTCGAATCTAAACCGAACTACGGACAATGTCGATCGACACCCTACGTGTAAAAATTATGTAAACCTTAACTCTAGAACATAAACAATTCTATCAAGCAAATCCAACTCTCGCTGAGACTTACTAACTTAATTTAAACCCTAGAAAGACAACCTCTCACTGAGAAATCCTATTGAATTCAAATTAGTATTATCAAACCTATTCAATTTTTTCACTAACTATTCTAACCAAATCTCTTTGAGAAAAGATAGCTAGCTCTCTTAAGATTGATTCCAGCAATTTATTAGCACTCTCATGCATAATAAATTCCCTATAATTTAAACTCTAGATGGCCAACCTAAAGCATAGCATTAAGAACAATCCAAGAGAAGAGTTAAAACAATGGTACATAACTTAAGATATGGTTAACAGAAATTCATCATAGTTTAAGAACCCTAAACCTAACTAACAAACTACTCAGACATAGCTAAGCAATTCATCATGCAATAATTGAATGAAAGCAATAAACTGAATCAATAAAAAGGGGTTTAAGAAATAAAGCATTAACCTAAACAATGGCTGTAGAAAAGTATTTATAAGGTCCAAGACGAATTTTAGGTTTAAGGAATTAGCATAAAAATTAGGGAAAGTCTTGGTCTTGAGATTTATGGAAAGTGGCTGAATATCCGTAGGGTGTCGATCGACACCTTTTCCTGAATTTCCATAATTTGTTTCGTTTCCTTTTTCGTCTCTTTAAACTTGTTCCATTTTTGGTCCATAATTCTTCTAGATCCTTCCAAAGCTCCAAAACTCGTTCATGCACCTAAAATGACTCTTTTGGACTCTAATAATAATAATATAGACTCTAAAATAAATATAAGTATAGGTTTATTATAACGGTAAAATATGAGATATATCAACTCCCCTAGACTTAGCCTTTGCTTTCCCTCAAGCAAAACATAAACTAAACTGCGAAAGAGGTTTGAAAATATAAAACTCACCTTGCTTGGAGGATTGAAATGGTCTTATCCAACTTAGTAATCCACACACTTACTTGACTAATCCAGAATTTGACCGCCTTGTACTTCTCCAAAGAATTCCTTAGCATCTAAATAAACCCACAACCTTGTTACGAAGTCGACGCCATTTTCATAGCTTGTCTCTCCTTCCCATCCCAATGCCTTCGAAATTTCTAGACTCACTTCCCATTCAATGCTTGACAAACCCACGATTGAACAGAAATATTCACTACTCTGCCCCAGACTTGAGTAACACTAATACTAATACTATATATAAAGAATTTAAATCGACGTACTAGGATTTTTTTTGTGCTTCTTTTTTCTCTTTTTTTGTTTCTTTTAACTGAATAATAAACTGAGTATGGGTACACCCCCAATACTTTTCCAAAAAGTAAGTCCACTTTTCGAAAGGGAGAGTAATGAATGCTTTCTCTTATTTGTTGAATCTGGCAAGCATGAATGAAAGAATCAAATCCTAGTGCATTGTTCACATTGAAGAGGTGCAATAAGCTCCAACCGTTCGGTTCTTCGTAACTTAGTATGGATGTCTTTGAAGTACCAACTGACCTTTGGATTTTTCAAAAGTCTTATACTGGAGTTCGTCGGTCACTTAGCTGAAAAAGACACAAGCCAATAAACCAAGCAAAAGATTATAGTTTAAAACTGATTTTGACTCGATAAAACGACTCGATAAGCATAAAATATTTTTGAAATTATCACAAATAAACCAATATAAAGAAAAATACATCAGTATTTCCCTCCCCCATACTTGAACGACATTTTCTCAGTGTGTAAAAATCTCGAGGAGAGAGAGGAAAGAAGCATTTATCGAAAAGGCCAAAAATCAGAAAACGTACCTTGTTTCCTGCGCGGGTGTCGATCGACACTGATGATGGTGTCGATCGACACCAGTGGGATCGAACGACAAGACAGACTGTTGGTCGACACAAAAAGGTATTGGCCACAAAATTTGATTTATTTTGAAGTAACCCGTTTTCTTTTATTTGATAGTATAAAAACCGTATTAAATCAAAGATAATATGAAAAATCATGAAAATAATTTTAAAAATCGTAGAAAATTCAGGCCGGTTTTATAAAATTAAAATCAAGTTTTTTTTGAAACCCGAATTATTTTTAAAATTCAAAAACTCCAAAAATAGATAGTATAAAAAGTAGAAAACTCACAAGTGGGTTGCCTTCCACCAAGTGCTTAATTTTTAATCCTTAGCCTAACTATTGTGTGGATTGTGACTCATGGTGGATCGTATATGAACCGATGAAAGCGTCCTTTAGCTGTGAGCACACCGCCTTTGACTTGCCGTGAAGAGACTTGAGGAAAAAGCACCATCGTAGCATTCAATCGATCCTTGATAACATCATCTCCCATGTCTCTTATCTCCTCTGGAATGACAATGTTGATTGTAGAGAATGGCTTTGAAGATCGAACATGCTTTGCCTTAGAGGATTTGTCGATGTTCGGAATGTCTTGGAGGATGGTTGGGACTGCCTTGAGAGCATCTTTAGGGGCTGAGTGCAGCTTCTCATCATGGTGAATGGCCTTGCAAGAAGTTTCTCCTTTACGATTAAAGTGATAGAAGACCTTTGTGTTGATCTTGGAGAAGAAGATTCGTTGGTTCCGATAGTCCATAACAGCTCCAACGGTGGCAAGGAATGAAGAACCGAGAATCAATGGCCGATTGATCTCCTCATTGATGTCCATAATGTAGAAATCAGTACGCACTAGACAAGTGCCAATTCGAAGCATCACATTTGGAACATATCCCGTAGCATTCACCGATGAAGAGTCCACCATGATTATCGGTGTCATTGAAGTTTGTTGGCAAGGAAGACCAAGTCTTCGAACGACAGCTTGCAACATCACATTCACAGTGGCACCAATATCACATAAAGTATCCTTCATGTTCATACCACTGATTGAAAAATCGAAGACAAATCTGCCCGGATAATCCATCTTTTCAAGCATCTTAAGGGTGGGCGGAGAGGGTGCTTCTTTAGCAATCTTCATAAGACTAACATTAATCGCACTAACTTCTTTAAGTATTGTTTCAACATAATCCTCAATGCTGACCTTAGTGACACTCAGCTGCTTGATGAATCCCTTAATTACCGGTGAATTTTTTATGTAGCTTTACTAAGGAAACTCCTTGATTACATTCTTTAAGATAGCTTGCCGACGAGCTTCAATTTCCTTCTCTTATTCTTTCTCGGACTTCCTAGGAGGGTCTAGATTAGGCACATGAGGTTTATAGACGAGATCAGAGGCTGTAGAAAGTCAAATTGTGGCATTTGATGAAGAGCAAGTCGTCGGATATTGTTTCTCCAGGGGGTGTCTCGACACCAAGCCTTTCTGAGCTTCTCCTCATATGTTGTCGAGCTGGGGTCGAGATATTAACGCCGTGAACGTCGATACTTGGGGGTGTCGAACGACACTGACCTTGGTGTCGATCGACACCATGTCTTGAAACAGAGTCCGTCGTGTGATTTCCCGAGGGGTGTTGATCGACACTAGGTGAGTGCCGATCGACACTGCTCTATTTTGCAGCCAAATTTTCATCATCTTCAGCCCAACGAAGCTCCTCTTGGTCCCCATCAATCCTAAGCATTGCCTCAAGCAAATCAACCTCGTCTTTTGCACTTCTCATGGTGATTAAGTTGACAAACTTCTTTGGGTTTTGATCCGTGTTTGATGGAAGGAAACTTTCTTGCCTTCGAACTGCTTCAGCTGTTTGAGCAACTTGTTGACCGGTCTTTTTCAAATGAATGGCCATCTGTTCAATCTTCCCATTTAAATTGTGTAGAGATCATCCATCTTTCCATTGAAACCAGCTGTCACATTTTGTTGTCCTTCAAGAATCTGCTCTAGCATTGATTTGGTCTCATTGTCTTATGCCTTAGGAGAGTGATAAGATATTTTTCCCCAATTTCTTCCTTCACCATACGACTTGTTGTAGAAAGGCTTGTTGAATGGGCCAGAATTTCCAACATAAGCAACATCCTTCCATTCTTCTCCGTTTTGGACAGCATCAACGTCAACGAAGCGCACACCTTTCTGGTTGACTTTGAGTAATAGATTCACCTTCTCAGTTAGCTCCTTTATCTACTCAGCTGCCACGCTATTCACTCTCTTAGTTCGATCATACTCCATACTCTTGTCCATGTAGCTTTCAGCAAGGTTCTTGATAACTTCCTTGGCTCCATCTATGCTTTGTGTCATAAAATTTTCATTGCTTGCTGCATTCAAGGCAGCCTTGTAGTCCAAATTCACTCCATCATAGAAGATGTTAAGGAGCTGGCTCTCGGTGTAACCATGATGAGGGCAGTCTCTGCGATAATACTTGAACCTATCCCATGCTTCACTAAAGGACTCTCCAGAGTATTGCTGAAAATCTGAGAGCTGAGCTTTCAAAGTAGCTGTCTTGGACTTGGTGTAGTAGTTATCCAAGTAGGGAGCCCGAATTTCGTACCATCCATTCAAAGACTTCGGAGGAAGAGAGTTCAACCAAGTAGTTGCTTTCCCTGCCAATGAGAACTCGAAAATCTTGCATATGTTGTAGTCTTCTGGCACTCCTTGGTATCTAACACTTCCACAAACCTTCTCGAATCTATCAATGTGGTCAATGGGATTCTCAATGGGAAATCCGGTGAACTGTCGTTGCTCCACCTGTTGAATGAGCTCTGGTTTGATCTCATAGTCTCTTTCAAGAGATGGAAAGACTATAGGAGATCTTTCCGTGTAGAACGTGTGTGCCTTATCGGTCCCTCCAATGGTGGCTTGTTGCTGTTCACGCTTCTATATCTCAGTAAGTTTTCCTTGGAGCTGTTTCACCATAGCCAAAAGATCGGTGTTGGAGATGTCACCCATTGTGGCTGTTTTTTACTTAGCTTTTCTTTTCTTTCTTTCGACTTTCTCTAGCTCGGTGTAGTCTAAGAGGTTTTCAGAACTGTCACTCCTCAAGTGCATACACATGAAACACCAAAGAGAAAAGCAAAAAGAAACTAGTTAGAAACTAGTTAGTAATAAATTAAATAAAAATAAAACCAAAGAAAACAAGCAAATAACAAATAATTCGATAAACTAGTATGCAAGTTAATTGGTCCCCGACAACGGCGCCAAAAACTTGATACACAAAAATTTACCCTATGTATTTCTAACTGCAAGTGCACATCCACGAAGACCGAAAAACTAAACAAACTAATTTAAATAAATTTAAATAAACTATGGTTTTGTGTTTTACCAACTAACGCAACCAATATGTAATTGTAAGAAGTTTAAATCAATTAAAACAAACGCTAGGTCTTGAGAACTTCAACTAGACTCAAATCTGAACCGAACTACGGACAGTATCGATCGACACTGATGTGGTGTCGATTGACACCCTATGTGCAGAAATTATGTAAACCTTAACTCTAGAACATGAACAATTTTATCAAGCAAATCCAACTCTCGCTGAGACTTACTAACTTAATTTAAACCCTAGAAAGACCAAATCTCGCTGAGAAATCATATGGAATTCAAATTAGCATTATCAAACCTATTCAATTTGTTCACTAACTATTCTAAACCAAATCTCTTTGAGAAAAGATAGCTAGCTCTCTTAAGATTAATTCCAACAATTTATTAGCACTCTGATGTATAATAAATTCCCTATAATCTAAACTCTAGATGGCCAACCTAAAGCATAGTATTAAGAACAATCTAAGAGAAGAGTTAAATCAATGGTACATAACTTAAGATATGGTTAACAGAAATTCATTATAGTTTAAGAACCCTAAACCTAACTAACAAACTATTCATACATAGCTAAGCAATTCATCATGCAATAACTGAATGAAAGCAATAAACTGAATCAATAAAAAAGGGTTTAAGAAATCTTCTCCCAAAACTCTCTTTAAAGTTGAATAAAGCATTAGCTTAAACAATGGCTGTAAACAATTTTAGGTTTAAGGAATTAGCATAAAAAATTAGGGAAAAAACTTGATCTTGAGATTTATGGAAAGTGATTGAATATCCGTAGGGTGTCGATCGACACCCCCTCCTGAATTTCCATAACTTGTTTCGTTTCCTTTTTCGTCTCTTCAAGCTTGTTCCATTTTTGTTCCATAATTCTTCTAGATCCTTACAAAGCTCCAAAACTCGTCCATGCACCTAAAATAACTCTTTTGGACTCTAATAATAATAATATAGACTCTAAAATATATATAAGTATAGGTTTATTATAATAAAAACCAGTAAAATATGAGATATATCAGTTTCTCATTGAGAGAGTTTGTTTTGATTACTGGACTCCCCACTGATATAGACTCTAATAAATATATATAAGTATAGGTTTATTATAATAAAAACCAGTAAAATATGAGATATATCAGTTTCTCATTGAGAGAGTTTGTTTTGATTACTGGACTCCCCACTGATAAATCTTCATCAAATCCTACGAAAAGGAAACAAAAAAGAAGGGATGAATGGTTGAAGAATTGTACGACTTTCGCTGTGCTTTCATATTTATTAAAAAAGGAAAGTTCAAAATTGACAGATGAAGAAAGAATTCGACTAAGAGCTTTGGTGTTGGTTGAAGGAATCTTGATAGGAAGAAATCCTGTAAACCAGTCCAGAATTTGGAGAGAGCAGGTGATTTCAAAGAATTTTGCAATCAACCTTGGGGTCGAATTGCGTACAAGGAGCTGGTCGGTTCTATGAAATGTGTAACAAAATAAAAGTTGCAAAACGCAGTACAATATGACTGGATTTGTAATTGCAATTCAGTTGTGGTTGTTATCTTCCGTTGAGGAATTAGGATCTAAATTTGGCACGAAGAGGACTTGTACAGACGGCCAATTACCAATGATGATATATTGGGTATAATACCAAATCAGAAGAAAGTGACAGAAAAAGAAGTAGGACAAAAAACAAAATCCTAACTCCCCACTCTATAAAAAACCTATTTTCCATAACTTACAAGCTTTTACTAAAACGCTTTATAAGCACATCTAATAAAAACTTTTCAAAATGTAAATGTATTTTTGTTTTCTTATTTTGCAGGTCACTGTGACCCCTGTTATTGGAGATCCAGAAGATTTCAATATTCTGGTTGAACAACCAGAGGATGAAAGGATGGTAAAACTTGTTACACTACTTAAAAAAGAACTAGTGCTCAGAAAAGATGATTGGATTCAAGGATGGGTGAACATTGAAGAATGGACTGAAGAAGACAATATCAATCCCCCAATTTTTGCAATCCTTAAAAGATATGCAGTCCCAGCAGTGGAGCAGAGCAAAAAATCTCAAAAGGATAAAAGAAGAAAGAGACTACCCGAAAACTAGATAAAGAATTAAAGATGTGCCACCTTATCAAAGGGAGATTGTCAATAATTGAAAATCAAGACAGAATAACAAGCAAAAAAGCCAAGCCAGAAACAACAAGTTAGGAAAATAGTTTTTTAACCTTTCAAATTGTTTTATAAGCTTTTAAATCTTTTAGGTTACGTTTTATAAGCTTTTAAATTGTTTTATAAGCTTTTTTATAAGCTTGATACCGGAGTGGCCGCCGTTGAGGTACAGTTTTTGTTTAAGGTTATAAAATGGCATGCAGTTTTTGTATAACAAGTGTTTTATTTTCTCTTGTAGGTTGAACAAGTGACTCCAGTGGTTGTAGAGAACGTTGAGGTACCAGCAAGCACCGTGGAGGAGCCAGGGGTGAGACCAAGCAGCCAGAAGAACCCGCCATGGAGACAGAGTCTGCTTCTGCTCCAGCTCTAGTGGTAGTAGAGAACGTTGAGGTACCAACAAGCACCATGGAGGAACCAGTGGTGGAGACCAAACAGCCAGAAGAACACGATATGGAGAGAGTCTGCTCCTGCTCCAGCTCCAGTGGTAGCAGAGAATGTTGAGGTACCAACAAGCACCGTGGAGGAGCCAGTGGTGGAGACCAAGCAGCCAGAAGAACCTGCCATGGAGACAGAGTCTACTCCTGCTCCAGCTCCAGCTGTTGAGACAGAACAAGAACCCGAAGCACCGGTCGTAGAAAGAAAAGATGAAGCCCCATAGGAGCCAAAGGTAGGGGCGGAAGAAGAGAAGAAAGGAGGAGCCGACAGAGACTTTGGTAATTGTTTTACAAGCTTTTAAATTGTTTTATAAGACAACTTTTTCTAACGAAAGGTACTGTCTTCATTATCACGCAGCCTGAGATGCCCCACAGTCCTTAAGAAAACAAAGCTGAACAAGAAAAACAGACAAGGGAAGACCCTGAAAAAAAGATGTTCATATATAAATTAATTCCACCTGAAGGTGCATCAGTTGTTTGTTTGAAGTGCTCATAGTTTTTGTTTTATGGTGTACTAGGATGAACCCACACATCAAAATGACAATGAAGAACCACTTGAAAAAGAAACATCTGAAAAGGCCCACGGTGAGGGACCAGTTGACACAGGGGCGCCTGATGTTGTGATTCTGTCTGATGATGAAAAACCTGAACTAGATGTTGAATCAATAATCCAGTGTTGGTATTACGCCTTTGGCAAAACTCCAAGGCCATTACTGGTACTACTTATGTCATTGGAACATGTAAGTTTTAATAATTATATATTATTGATACTAATTTTTTAATAACCATTTGATTGATTGACAATAATAACTATCACTGATGTTACAGATTCTTTGGAAGACGGCCAATTGGAAGCCTAATTTTGACACCCAGAGTATTAAACAAATATACCATGCCGCATTGCTTCTTGTATATCTAGACAAAAACGTTAATGTCTCAGAGAGAGACATATACTTTGAAATCCAAATCTCACAGCACCTAACTATAAGTCCATGTCCCATTACAAAAACAATTTAAAGCTTGTAAAAAATTGTGTTTAACCTGACACTCTATGTTTCTTCATAATTTGTAGCAAGCATGGAAAAGATACGTAAGAACAGGCCAGTGATCTATATGGACTGAAAGAGAAATGGAGGAACAGAGAATCACATGTGCTGACTTATGACACTTTATGTTTCTTACTTTCATGTTGTATTATAAATTTATAATGTATGTTACTGAGTTGCTAACAAAAACACAACACCTTTGATTATTTGAGTTGCTAGGAGTTCAACTTATTTATTTTGTTAAGTGGTAAAAGCTGCATTATGTACATAATTGAGAATCATGTTGCAAAAAGATGTTTTCATTAATCAAGAAGCAAAAAAATGGACTTTTTAATGTATCTAAAATATTTTGTAAATTGTAAAAAGTTAAAATGAAAACCTCAAAATATAAAAAAGTTTTACAAGTCTTTAAATCAACAACTCAAAAAAGTAAAAACAAAAAACATAAAAATTAAATTTGAGCATTACAATTAGTTTTGTTGTGACCACACTTCCCACACCTACCGCATTTGTATGAATTTCCCTTCCCTTTCTTCCATCTACCAGGTATCATGTTCTTCTTATGTCTGCCACTAGGAATACGTGTAGTAGGTGGTAAACAATGAAAAACCGCAACTTCAGCAGGGATGTCCCAAAATGCTCTATCTCCAACGGGATAAATACTCTCTGAGTATGCTAAAGTCCACATGTAACACAATAGTATTAAAAACATCATGTCCTTTGTAAAACCTTTTACATGATTTTAAAATCAACCTTATTAAAAAAAATTGAAAGCTCTTTTACAAGGTTTTAACCCCCTACCTTATAAATTTAGAAAGATCNTTTTTTTTTTTTTTTTAAAATTAAAAAAAACAAAAAAAAAAAAAAAAAAAAAGAAGACAGTAGCTTTCATTAGAGTAAAACTCATCAACATAATCGTTTTCGGAAAGATGTATAGCTTTCGCAGCCGCAATTCCATGAGCACAAGGAAATCTTTCAATATCAAACACACAAAATGTGCATTGCATTGGCTCCAGATTAACAACATGCTTAAGGTAATCTCCTTTTACCTCAAATTCAATACGATTAACTGGACAAACCTCAAACCACCGTGAAGCCCTATCATACGAATCCGACATTATATTCCCAACATTTTTAGTCACTGGATGCCTATGCCTAATACCCTCTTCATGTCGGTCATTAAACCACCTAGTTAAGATTGATCTAACTGTGTCAAAAAGACATACTATAGGATACTCGCGAGTAGTTCTCAACATCGAATTCAAAGACTCTGCCAGATTGGAGGTCATAATGTTGTACCGATTAGAAGGAGCATAGGCGCGTGTCCACCTACTAAAACCTACTTCCCGGAAGTAGTCCAAAGCTTCGGATCAGCATAGCTCAGCTCATTGAACAACATATCAAACTCCTGCTTGGTGTAAGCATAAGCTGCCTGTTTAACCACTGCCATAAGTGCAGAATTCCTAAAATGCAGCTCAAGGTTCTTTGCAAGATGAAACACACAAATTCCATGATGAGCTAGAGGATAAATATTTGAAACAGCATTTGCAATAGACTGTGCACGATCGGAGACAACAACTAAATCTTGTTCATCAGGGATAATTGCCTTCAAGCATTCCAAAAACCAATTCCATGACAGATCATTCTTAGATACCACAACCGCAAAAGCTATTGGACACAATTGGAAGTTGCCATCTTGAGCTGAAGCTGCTAACAAAGTCCCCTTTAACTTTGCTTTAAGATGTGAACCATCAATGCAAATAACTTTCCTCGTCAATTTAAAACCTCTAATTGATGCGCTAAAACCAACAAATCCATATTTAAACTTGCTATCATCACCAACCTCGATATAAGCAATAAACCCCGGATTCTTCATTTTTATCATGTGCATCCAACTCGGTAGATCCTCATAACCATCAGCAAGTGAACCCCTAGCAAATTCTATTGCCATCTCTTGAGCTCTCCACGCCTTATTATAAGAGATACAAACTCCATGATCAATCCTAATTCTCTCTATGATTTTCCTAGGTCTAAGTGGATCCTTACCCCCTTCGAAATGGTTATTTACCATTTTACATACTGTCTTTGCATTTGCTTGACTATGATTAACATTCCTCAACGAAGAATCGCAATTGTGCTGACTAATATACTTGGTCACAATAAAACTGCCTGCAACAGTATTCGAACTAGTTGCACGTAATCTCCAACAACAATTTTCATCAATGCAACAAATCACATACCGGCTTGTGTCTGATTTCTTAGTTTTGAACTCAAAACTATGATCCATTGCCATCATCTGCAGGAAATTTTTCATTTCTTTTTGCTCATGACTATCTTCCCAACATACAAAACTACCAACATAATTAGAAGAAAAACTAGACGCACCCTCCACAGTTCGGACTTGACGAATTGGCTGTCCAAAACGATTGTCACATAATGATAACGTATCTGATACCCTCTGCATAGCAAAAACAAAGCTCAAAAATACAAAATTTACAAGCTTTTAAAAAGACAGCTTAAAAATTTACAAGGTTTTAAAAGACAGCTTATAAATTTACAAGGTTTTAAAAGATATCTTGTAAAGTTGATAGACAACAAATACCTCAGTCCGAACATGACCTATAGGATCAGTTGTGTCTTGATTTGAAATTGGAATTGATGTTGTTTGTTCCTATATAAAAAATGTTGCTCTATTAGAACTTAAATATATGAGTGCAAAAACAAGGTTTATTGTTTTCTTAAATTGTAACTAACTTTCGTATTTTAAAACAATTTAACATACCTCATTCAAAATAGGATCAGTAGAAGTAGTACCCCAAATGTTAATGTTGTCTTGAAAACATGTAAAAGCTCGAGCAGTAGAACTCTCACGACCTAGACCTTCATTACTAATATCAGTTGTGTTTATCGTGATTATGGGATGTGAACTTGTTTGTCTCTGAAACACAAAAAAAAACTGAATTGAAAAAATGACTATAAAAATAGGCTTATGAATGAGTTTTACGTTTCACCTCATTCAAAGCATCATAAGAAGGGGCAGTGCACCCAATGTTTATGTTGCCTCCAGTAGTAGCACTCTCATTAACTCCAACAACTTCAACATCATTACTAATTCCAAAACCGCTTCGAGTTGAGCTTGTTTCTCCCTGAAAAACAGAATTTGCTGACTTAATAATTTGGTTTTAACCCCTGTTAAAAACACAGAAACACAAAAAAGGTACCTCATCCAATGTGACACATAACTGAATCCCTCCTTTATTCTCTAAAAGCTTTTTCATAAACGCTTTAACTTACCTATCATTCCTTATAAAAATAGGTGGTAGATCTTGCCTAAGAGGTAACTTATAGCCCAGCTTCACATTGTATGCACCCTCAACAATTCCAAAATCTTCTAAACAACACCAACAAGATCATCAAAATTACTGCCTTTGCTAACAATGCTAAATGAACCTCCTCTGTTCGGATGAAAAAACAATTCTCAATTGTTATCCACCAACTTCCACGCTCCACAAATCAACAACAACTTAATTATTGTACCTAGTAAAAAGAAAATTAATGACTTAAATACGATTGCCAATGATCATAATATTTCTAATTTGATGTTAAAAACTTGTAAAAGCTTTGGAATACACACAAATCATGATTCAGAACTCTAAGCAATGGAACATTGTTTTAGGGTTCCGAATTACAAATTTGGAATTGGTTAGCTTGAAATTGTTACTCACCGTCACTATTGTTGAAACACACGTCGTAAAAAAACCACGAAACCGTAGAAAAACACTCGCCGTGAAGAAAATGTGAAGAAACACCGTCGAAGACACACTCGCCGTCAATAAAATCACTCGCGGTCGAAGATTCTTTGTGAAAATTAGTCAGGGAGGTCGCAGAGGTCGTCGGATTGTGAAATCGCCTTCGGTGAGCTTATAGATAGCTAAAGATCGAGAAACTTTTAGCTTTAGGTGAATTGTGGGAAGGGTAATTTAGGTATATAATATTTTAGAAAGGGGTATTTTTTAAAGAGTTTTTGGAAGGGGGTAGATTTCAAAAGGGGTATGGTGGAAGGGGCATTTCTCAGAATTTCTCATTTTAAAAAATACATTTTTCTTCTTTTTAAAAAATACCTTTTTGGATTTAAAGCTGATTTAAGATTGGATTTAGGACTAAAATCTTATAGAGGGCTCGATTGGTTATGGCTATAACTCTATTTTTTTTGCTGTAGAAATAGGCTGTATGTTTTTTGGCTGTGGCTGTAGACTTTTTTGCTGTAAGATTTTGGCTGTGGATTTTAATATTTTGTAAAGTCAAAATATTAGTGCTCTGGTTTTTTTTACTCTCTACAGCACAAAAATAAGAAATAGGAAACAAAAAAAACTGTAGGTTTTTTTAAAGGAAACAATATATCTAAAACTTGATTGGGAAAAGTTTAGTGTTCTAGAAAGAAATATGGCTGTAGAAAGAATCTAGAGCCCTTACCAATCACCTCCAGAGTTTGGGTTTAGTATTTTAATAATTATTTGGGTTTATGTTTAATGTTTTAGAGTTTATATTTTAGGAGTTTTGGATTTATTAAAGATTAAAATCTCTTTTAATGTTTAAGTAATATATTTTAGGAGTTTTTTTAGCCAGCATGCTACATCGGACATTAAAAACAAAAAAAAAACAAAGTGTGGGCATTGAATAATTACAGGATTACATTATTACTTTACCACAAAATAATATGAGAAAATTTTGAAAAATGCCATGTTCCACAAGCATCTTTTCAGAAATACCTCTTTTTCTTTTAAAAAATACCGTTTTTGGATTTAAAGTTGATTAAAGATTGGATTTAGGGCTAAAATCTTATAGAATTTGTATTTAATGGTTATTTAAGATTGGATTTAGGTCTGGTGCTATTGAATTTGTCTGTTGGCATACTCTTGGTTACAAGTTCAATGCTCACTCAGAGCATCACCCTTCCTTTTTCTTTTGTGCAAAATGACATTTAACTTTTTTTTTCTTTTTTCTTCTAATGAAATTTATAATACTTTGAACAACAAACATTCAAACATACATCTAACTTTTAAAAACAAGGCAAGTTGATTTTCTTTTCCATTTTCAATAAAAAATGATTTTTTGTATCTTCAAATTTTTTCAATGTTTTTCACTCTCTCCTTTTTTACGCTTTCTCTGTTTTTACTTCAAAACAAATGAAGGATTGACAATATTTTATAGTTTTTGTTATTATTCAAAAAAAAAAAATCAATAAGGAGCATCATTTTTTTAAATGCTTTAGATATCAATTAACCTTGGACCGGCACTGTCTTTACCCTAAGATAATTATGGGAGCTACTATTATTACGTGGTGTCTTGGTAATGTCTAGCATTGCTGGTGATGATGAAACGATCTCATGAAGACAATAGGATGCATGAATTGAAGATTATACGGGCATAAGAATGATGATTTGAAATGTGTCGTGTTTTCATGTATGAACTTGCGGAAGGGTATTAGGAGATCTAGGAAAGATCTCCTTAAACATATGAAAATTATGTTATTAGTAATATTAACATTTTATGTATATTCTCATATTGCTAAATAGGTAAATTTTATATTCTAATATTTTTAGAGAACTTGATAATCAAGTTTAGACTTTGTATATATATGCCTAATGGATAATCAATAAAATATGGCAAACCATTTACCACTTCAAAGGTTTCTCCAACCTTGACAACTATGGGAAAAAAAAACTATATTGTTTGCATATTTGTTATCTTAAAAACATACTTTTTTTTTTTACATAGCATGATGTACAAATGGTTTATATACCAGACTATAAACAAATGAAACAGACCATCCGTACAACAAAACGATGCAATCAATTATACTATTAAACATTTTTAAGCCAAACTAGTGTTACAAAACTAGTTCAGTAACCAAATATATTCTCAGGATACAAAATAAAAAGAGATAATAGCAATTATACCCACTTTTTCATACATGCTTTTCATCTTTAGCCACTTTTTCTTTCACCCATATCTAATATTTACTTTTTCATATCATTATATTTTTCATTTATCAAAACTATTTTTTATTACAAATGATAAATTTATTAGGTTTAGGATATTAGAATTTAGAGTTTAGTAAAATTATAGAGCTTAGGATTTACTTAGGATTTAGGTTAAACCTTTAATACTTATCAAAGTTTAATTGTTAGGATTTAAGGTTTATATTTTATGGGGATTAGGATGTAGTATGAATGAAAAAACTTTTTGGGGTTTATGATTTTAGGGTTTAGGGTTTAAAACACTAAACCATAGATCATAAACTCTAAAACCGTATAAATAATTAATATTTAAATAATAATAATTTAGACTTTTTATAATAGAAAATCGATATATGTGATTAATGGAAAGGAATGTAGATATATTTGGAAAGTGAGTATACTCAAATGGGTACATTTGAAAATGTCCCAAATAAAAAATAGATAAAAATATTCTATCACTTTTTGTTGCTCGAGAGATAAAGTGTTCAAAACAATTAAAAAAGGAAAAGAAAAAGGATAAGGTGTTCAATGTCATCAAGGTACAGAGTCAACTAGACAGACCCAAACATCTTTTATGGCGTTCTAAGGTAATCGATGCGACGGGTGAACGCTGGGCACTCGGAAGGAATGATATGGTTGGAGGGGAAGTAGTTATTTTTGTACGAAAATAATTTCGCTGCAAAAAATAATAAACAATGGTTCATCTACAAATGTGATCAAAACTATTAAATATAATGGAATATTAACTTGTTATAGATATTTTCTGGCATTTATTTTTTCTTTTTTAACTTGAAAGTTCAATGTCGAAACAAGATATTAAATAATAATAATGTAATATTAATATTAAATATCATGTTGTTTTATGTTTTTTTTTTCAAATTGTATTTTTTTTCTTTTCGAAAAATAAAGAATACAGTTTGAAAAAAACTAAAACAAGAATACAGATTCTTTCTAACACTCCAAGTTTTTTTTTTAACACTCCACGGTTTAGAAGTCTTTGATTATATAATAAAACTTTTTGGAACACTTTTTGTACCATCTTTGCCAACAGCAGTTTGAAATATGTAGTAAAAATAACCTTACAAAATGTTAAATATTTTCCATGAATTTTCTTTTGTAAAAGTATATTTTCTATAAATTGCGTTTGGATTTCTCAGAAAAATGATATACCTAGGAAACAAAGGAAATACAGTATATACTATTATTGCTGCCAATAATGCTCATTTATGTTGATAGAGACTAAAGGCCTGAGTCATGACTTATAAGTACAACAAGAAGGTCAAAATAAATGTTAAAGTCGCGTGAGTGCTAATCCAGAGAAAATGGGAGCCTCCTAGTCCTAGATGCACGGGACTTGGCACAGCGTTCAACAACATTTACTCATTGAAATTAAATCACCTTCTTTGGTTAGGTTAAGGTTGATCGATGGTTTTATTGGTTCTTTAAATGCGATAATAATGATGAAGAACATGTATAATAATGTTGTGGTGCATATGAGTATTTAACATGGGCGAAGTTTTGTACGTATTAATTTATTTTCCTGTAAATTAAATTAATGACACATGTATGACTAATTTACAAGGCACCTATATGCATCGAGACTAGACACCGATGGAGTTCTACTGTCTACATTATGTAGAAATTTGGTTAATGGACCACTAATATATATTTTGATCCAATAATGACAAAAAAAAAGAGAAAAGACTAGGATGATGAGCTTTAGATTTCATTTTCGTTAAGGTTGTTTAACTGTGATGATTTAGAGTTTAACACTTATTTTTTCCAATGATTTTATAACTAATTGCAGGTTTTTGTTGATTCTCGCATGAAATTTTGTTGATTCTCGCATGAAATCTTGTTGATTTAGGTTGTGATGTGTCACTGCTGTTTTAGGAAGGTCTTCCTAAATATCATGTTTATTAACTATTTGCATGTTTGGGCACTTCAACCTCATTAGTCATCAAATCTGGTCTATAATTTCATCTACACATGTAATTACATAAATAATGATATGTATTAAGAGGTACAGTTTAGTGACAGAGTCGTTATTTTACCGTTATTAGTATAGATTTTTTGTTTTTTTACTAACGAAGCCAAAGAAACCATGTACGAAATTGATGTTTTAAACCTTCTTTTTTATTTTTTTGAAGTGTTTTGAGAAAGTAAGACATTTAATTACTTATATAGGTACTTTTCTCCAAATGCAGCAATCCAACACAAGAAGTTCAGGCCCAAATGAAAAATGTTGTGCATTTTGGATTAAGATAATAGCTCAAGACAACAAAGCCATGTGAAGCAGATGTCATGTGTATTTTGGAATCAAGTCATTCGGCCTCATAACTATGGAGAAAATGCCCAAACATTGAACAAATGTCTTTCTGGAAGCCCAAGATGTATTAAAGGCCCAACCGATTGAATGACATCCTACAATTGATCAAATGGTGAAGGATAAATAAAAAAGCTTCAGGAATCTTAAGAGGATATTCAGTTGTTATCCAAAATATCGTTTTGGATAACATTCGATTGAATCTTAGCATATTCGATTGAATGATAAGGACAAATCCAAATTTTGGATCCTTATCTCTGACTGAATCCTATCTCTACTCAACTTCTCCAGCCAAGCTCTCCCCAATATAAAATGCAGAGAGCCACGACCAGAAAAGAACACACAATCCTAAAAGTTTTTATTATTAAGTGCAGCCGAAAGGGAAAAATTTTCATCCATTGTCTTCTGATTTGGAGAAATTTCTTGAAACCTTTTATAATTTATATGATTGCACTTTTATTTGTTTTTATGTTTATTATCAGCATGTCTAAGTGGTTTCTCAGTTAGGAATAGAGATTGTTCAATGGAATCAAGATTTGATAGAATAGGCAATATAGTTTATGGCATGAGTAGCTATAACTTACTTTTTTTTATCAGAGAAACTAATATCATCTAGGCGGCTAAAAATCCATTATAGTATTTTAAATTGAAAACAGATTTTGAAAGCTCTAATGTACACTCTCGGGGGAGCAATTGATTTCTTCAACTTAACAACTAGATTAGGGACCGAAGGGGCGAAACTATATTTTATTCTAACTTGGAACATGCTAATTTATACCGGCTAAGCCTAACAAAGGATAGTCGAATAACAGTGACTTCAAGTTTTAAAGCTTTTCTAAAAGACTGACTAAACTACTCTAAATAATTCAAACTATGATCCCTACAAGCAATATTGACGTTTTGACACCTTTTAGTATTTGTTTTACTCAAGTTTTCTTTTGTTTTTTTAGTTTACAGGATATATCATTCAATTGATTGCATCAACCTTCGATCAAATAACCCCTGCATCGATTGATTGTCCACATATTCGATCGATGGTCAGTCATTCATACCATATTTTACTGGTTAGCTCGAGTGAATTCAAGTTTGCTACGGCATGCATTTACTCTATGTGGATTCGATCCCTTAATATTATTGCGGATGTTTGTGCGCTTGCAGGATATATTTTGGGTGAAAATTAAATCCCATCAAGTTTTGGCGCCATTGTATGGGAATATTAACTGCATTACTAGCATAAAAACCTGGCTCCAAACTAAGCTTGATTTTTTTTATTTTTTGTTTTCTTTTTATTTTACTGATTTGTATTTTTTTTTTCAGTTCATTCCGATGGGAAAAATGGTAGAGATTGATTCTTATGAAGACTTAAAGAAGGCTTGTCTAGTCCAGAAACCCACCAATCACAAGATAATTCTGTTTCCGTTGCTGATCTTTTAAACGTCTACCAAGATGGATCTTCACCAACACTTGGAATTTAATTATGTATTTATGGAATAACGGCTTGAAAAGCTTGACCTTGAATTTAAGAGCATCTTCGATGTTCAGTCCAAGAAGCTACATCATTCTGATTCCAACTTGAAGAAAAGCAATAAGGGAAAGGATTAGACCTTGAAATTGTTTTGGAAGACATCCAGAAAATTGTTCATGATAACATAGTCAAAGAACACATTTAATATAAGCTATATTTGGAACCATCTACTTATGAATATTTATCATGTGAACTCTATGATACATGCCTTGAATATTGTTTCGGTTTCAGTTTGAGCATTGAAGAGCCTCAAATCGATCGATTCTAATTGGAAATTGATCGATCTTCATCCTTTCCGAAAGAAGAAATCTTTGATGAAATCCAGCCTTCTTATGATCAAATGACCACTGAAGAACAGTATCTTTTTAATTATGATATTGCACTTAACATCATATTTTTATCATCCAGCAGGAAAGCCAATGTCCATGAGAAGAAAGAGCATGAATCTCACCCCGAAGAAAAGTCTCATGAGAAGCTTACAGAGCTTCAAGAACCTTTCATTGAAGGAATTCAGGATGATGCGAAAATAGATATATATGATGGAGATCCTGAGTTTATCGACAAAAAGAGATCTTATTAGTCATGTCCAAGCTGATTAAATTTTAAAAGATGGAGATCCATCAGAAAGAAGCAATAAAGAACATGGTATCTTCACAAAATGACTAGTTTTTTATCCAACGAAGAGTTCTTTTTTTGTTTTTTTGATGCATGTGTTGAAACTGATCTTGAACCGTGTATGTCCAAAAAAAAATCCATAAGATTTTTTACAAGGCAAGACATAAATATTCAGAGATGGAATATAAGCTTAAACAACATATTTTACATGAAGAAAGTGAATCCATCAAAATTCTAAATGGAGATCCTCACCTTACAGGTTATGAAGTCAATTCCTACGATGGAAATTCATTTAAACATGGTATTTATTTCATCTTTTCATCAAAAAAAATTGGTTCTAATGAGAGTCCAAATGTCAAGGAGCATTCCAAGATACAAAATATGTTTGTTGCAGAAATTGTCCCTTTCATATGGACAGTTGTTTATGTCTTTGCATACTTCATTTTTTGCAAAACTAGGAGAAGGACCAAAGGTGCATTAACTCAATCTTTCGATTCATGCGATTAAAATAGTCTCGAGAAGTCTAGCTAGACGAATTTAAATATAAGCGCTCAGTGGCAGACATCCCACTTGTACGTTTTTTACTTTTTCTTTCGATGTTTGTGATATGATCATGAGAAGTAGCAAATAAATTTTTGAAGAGATCACCAAACAACAACTGAACCAGAGCTCAATCAAACCGGATGCACAATTCCAATCAGACCCGAATGGGCGTATGCTCACTGTTCGAGACATATCTTCTGAACTATGACGATTCAAAGCATGAAACAACTTGTAGATTATTCTCAACTCAATTACAAGACATCTCCAAGAAGATTCATATAAAAAAAGTTCAAACGAAGGAGATTTTAATTTACAAGTCAGGTGATTCTCTGTTTACGTGATTCGCACATGAGTGTATTCATTGAAGGATTTCGACCAAACGAGAATGAATCAAGCTACAAACCCACCTATTCTAGAATCTTGATCCATCAGAAAATCCTAGAAAATTGGTTTCATCCCAAAAACAATCAAGGAAGATCAATTTTCGTCCATAGTAAAACAATGCATTTAATTATGGATATTCCTCTCTCTTACATGCACTTGGGAGTTGAATTTTTGTTTTCCTAGATGCTCTGCATGCTGAGTCATTTTTGTGGACGTTTTATGATATATTATTTCTATTTATAGAGCCCACTTTCATGAATAAAATATAAGTCTTTGATAAATATTTTTGGAACCTTTGAGAGTGGTTCTCTTTGTCGATGGTGTATAATATCCATTGATGTGATCATGGTGTGTAATATCCAAGAAGTCATCGATCCGTCTTGGTGCGTCATATCCAAGGGATCACCCGGTAAATCAGAAGCCTTCTGCAACTTCTGTGGGACCATTCGTTCCACATCCCTTGTCAGTGGATCTTCACGGGTTCATTGCAGCAAGGACTATCCCTTTCTCAACTTCAGAGTGCCTTTCCTTGGGATGGTCGCATCATTTTGTCTTTTGAATGTGTCTGCTAGTGTCTCAAGAAAAGGGAATCAAATAAAAATCTATAAAAAGCTGGTGCAGTCTAAAAAATACGGTTCATTACTCATCAACAAATGGTGCAATGAAAATCAAGTCTATATTTAAAAGAAGATTCCAGAAGACAATCAACAAATGGATATATCAAGAAGATGTTTAAATACAACGAATCAATCAAAATAAAGGTTGATTGCTAAACATCCTCTTTATCTGCTTACTAATTGATTTCAGTTATTAATTTAATTGATTCTGCATTTATATTGACTAGGTGAGTACCCGCGCTATGCGCGGGTTTTTGTTCTTGGATGATTTCTTCTATCAGTTTTGGGCTTATTGTGATATTTTTCAATGAGTAATATTTGTGATTCATGTAAACAGAAACCAAAATTGAGAATCAAACATATAACAAGCAATGTTAGGCATCGAACTATACATTACATAGTCTCCTATTTGTAGAATTTTGCTTTCATTATCTGGAAACAAAGTTGAAAGATTTTTTTGACGATTGAGAAACACTTAATGCCTAAATACGAAACTACGTTTTATAAAAGCATATGACCGTGGACCTTTATATACACATGTCAAATATATATCATTACATAAAAGAGGACTGAAGATAAGGTGACAAGATTTTGACAGAGGCAACTGTTAATAAAAGTCTCAAAGTCTACAAGAAATTAAGAGATGTACAATTTTTCAGAAAAATATCGTTATGCTACAATACAAATATTGAAACTTTAAAACGGAAAAATACATCACGTGCTCAATATTGTTTTGTGCACTTGTATATAGACTTATTGTAGTTCACTTCTCCCACATAGCGTTTTGGATTCGCTTAGTTTGATGAGACATTCTGCCAGTGACATTGTTTAATACCATGTCTTACTGATCTTTAGATACAAACTGTTTGCCTATAGATCTAAACATTCCTAGACATCAAAAACATTATAACTCTTTTATTAAGATCTTTTACACAATTCAAATCTTTGACAGGTTCAATAGCGAGCTTAGGGAGAAAATCAACAACAATAATATCGACTCCAAGCCATATAAACTACAACGTACATGTCACTGAAACCCTGTTCGGGAGTGAGTCGCTGCGACAGCAGCAAGCAACACCACAAAGGCCTTTGTCTCTCCTTAATCGGTTTTAATAGATTCAAGTAATACGAAGGTAAAACTGACATTCGAATTCAAACAGAGCATTTGAAGAAACTTAGATTCATCTCTTACAAAGACCATTATTAGCATGAGAACATTGAGAAGCCAACAACGAAGCTTTTTGGAACACATAAATGAATTTTGTAAAAGAGGATAACGTGATATTACCTTATTAAGACGTACTGTGTAATTCTTCTGGAATTGGAGACCATACTTATATTATTGGCTAACCAACATCATGAAACCAAATGAAACAACAATAAAAGAGTGAATGACATAAATGAAACCTCATAGGTTGGCCACAACTCGTTCAGAATTGTTGGGAAAGCTAGTAATTAACTCTTACTAAATATATTTAAAATGAAAAAAAAAGGTTTGGGTAGAGGAATTGCTTATACCTTCGAAGTTGTGAAAGAATTAGAAAAGTCAAACTCTTTAAGGATGGATCTTCTTTAGTAGTCATCACATTCATAGGAGTAATCTAAAATCGCAAAAATGTATATTTGTATATACTTTACCGGGTCATACCACTAACTTTCTTTTGATGCAAGGAAACGTTTCAGTTTTACGTCATCATTCGTGGTTGTATCTCCATGAACTAAGACCCCTCTTTGTCCTCAAGGATCATAATCATTAGAACAAACAATATGAGGATAAAATGTTATTCAAATTAGGCATTTCACACACAAAAATTAGAGTTTGAGCGAAGAAGACTGGCCCTAGAAGTATCTGAAATTCCACATAAGCATCTGAAGCCTCCTCCTAATAACAGAGTCCAACAGACAGATTAAAAATCATCTTGCAATGGTACCTTTATAACAGATCAATGGCTTATTGGGTGGGGGATTGCTATATGATTTTTGAATTACGCACCTTTTTAGAGTGACCCTTTTGATCTACTTTGGCTTTGTTCACATCTCCAAAGTACTCATCACCATATTCATCGGCGTTTTTGGTGGATTTAGGGTGAAGGATCATCGGAAGACTTGAGAAAAAAGCGGTAGAGGAATGAGATTTTTGGTGATACAGTTGATAATCTTTGCGAAACTAACAACTCTTGAGGAAGTCGTAGGAATCTTCTAGTAGAGAGGTGGATGAAAAATTTAAAGCTCTATGCATTATGGTTTATGGATATCTAGTTTTTAATGTTACTAGGTGAATTCTCGCGCTACGCGCGGATTTTTTGTTGTTGTCGTGTGAATTATTTCAATGTATATTTTTTTCTGGATATGATTTTCAAATTTGGGTGGCCTTGTTATAATTGTTCATTTTATTTTATAAATGTTGTTTGTATAAGATTATTATTTTATATTATTGGTTAAATAATAAAGATTTGGGTTCTGGTATTAATTGTCATGTATATTGTTGTCCACGAAGCGAAGTTTGTGTTTGTCAAAGATAATTTTTTGGGTTCATTTTAGTGTTTTAGTTGGCTATTTTATGTGTTTGGTATTTTGTTTTGTTATATTTTATGTGTTGCGAGAACGATGGAGGAGACGAGGCTGTAAATTTTTTTTTCTTTTCCCCCTTCGAGTGATTTTTCAATGATCGATCAATATGAGAAACCAAATTTTGAGTAATGGGCCAAAGAGATGTGGTGTACCTCATAAGTCACCTTTACATAATATAGCTTTTGTATTCCTTTTGTCTTCTCTCTCGTCTTGTATCCATCGTTGGATAACATTAATTCTCCGAGAATTAAATCACACATTATGGTACAGATGATATCTTGTGATTTAGTTGAATGGAAACCCCTGAAGCATGTAAGAATTGTGATGATCGTAACAAGTATTAACTAATAAGTCCAAGGATTGATAGATGAAATTGCAAGCTCGTTGCATGTCCCTAAAGCACACCTAACGACATGGAACATTTGTAATTTTGATACACATAAAACATACCGGGACGGCTTAGTCCATTATAAATGTACTATGTCGTTATAGTTCCACCAGTTCAATGGTACAATACAAACGAAGTCATTTTGATGATTTTGGCCCACCGAGAACTAAAACTTATAGGGCCGGCTTAATCCATAGAGACCAAAGGAAACAAATACACGATCCATACGGAACCAAAAACGTAGACTTGTCTCCACATTTGGTATTTATGTATCTATAAAATCCAGACACAAAGATGTTCAATCCTGGATTTATTTCGTTCTGATTTCACTGTTCTCCATCATAGTTTTCTTAGTGACACCTTCAAGAGTTTCCTGATCAGCCTCTATAATAAACACAAAGAAAAATATAAGTGAAAGCAAAAGCCTGAACAACAATACATTATAAAACTATTGCAATTTGCAACAATGCCTTAGAACCAATAAGGCAGAGATGAGTAACATCAAATAAGTTCAAGTTTACCGTAGGATGCAAAGTATTGGAATGCAATGCGATAAGGACAGAAACTACCATTAATTCTAATACAATAAATTGACAAACATACCATCAGTCTCATCATCCTCTCCGTGGGTAGAGCTTAAATCCTCAGAACCAATGTTTTCCTCCTCTTCTTCATCTTCAGCATCCTCATCTCTTTATGAGTCGCTTTCACCTTCCTCCTCTCTGCCTGTTAAACAGTTTAGAAACACATATTAAGAATTTCCATCACAACGAGTGAGAACGTAATGTATGCCAAGAAACTTACTGCAAACTACCTATACATCCTCAAAAGGACAAAATTTGAAGAGTAAAGGACATTATAGTTCCACACAGAAACATGATTGTAAAATCTAAATGGTTCAATCTTCAAAATCAACACCACAATTAAAACTCGTTTGAAAATCAAACCAAACCAAAGTAAAGATTTGTAACTTGCCCTTGGAAAAAAAGTACCTTTGTTCGTTCATTTTTGCAACAACCTTGTTAGAGGAGCCAAGAGATGGCAACAAATTATCGCACGATGTGGGTTCTCTATAAACAATTGGTTCTCACTCTTCCTCAGTAGGCTCTTCTTCAGATGAATCTACAATCCATCACCCCTGTAAGGAGTTAAATTGTGGACAGACAATGCAAAAAAATAAAATAAAAAATAATCCAGAATTATCCAAGAGCTAAACAAACCGGAATCCGCTGTTGGAGAACTGGAAACAAGCTCCTTTTCGACGTGTTTGTGCTTCTTACTATCACGTTTCTTATCAAATTTTGTGTGTGGCCTGTTCGTCTTCAACATTACAACAGAATTTATAGCCATTTTAGGAAAAGGTAAGTCGAGACAAGTCGAGATAAATATGATTCTGAGAAACAAAAGGTTGCAAAGAAACGAATGTTTAGGTCGAAAAGGTTGCATCACTTGGTTCCTAAGAGGGCATTTCAAAGCTACCAGAGAGACATGTATATATTTTTTATTCACATATTGTTGTACTGAATATGGACAAGTTTAGTCATAACAAAGGAAATGAGTCAGGTATTGACGTTGAATTACAGAACAAAATGTCAAAGATGAATGTAGAAAACTCACTATGACGGTGACGGGTATCACGAGCTTTCTAATACTTCTGCTCAGTAACAACAGACTCCAAAGCCTCTCTCATCTCAGCTATCTTGACATTCACCGGGTCCAAACATTCTGACAAACATACAAGAAAAGAGAAGGAACATGGACATGAAACGGAGGAAACTCGATGCTCAAAATACCGAAGACACACGTAGCAAAGAAGCAATGCGATGCTCATGACAAAACTATATTCAATTGCAATAAGGAAATGCATAATATAAGGGAACTTTAACAAACCGTCTTTGGCTAAGTCATGCTCATTAGAAATATGACCAACATGAATATACATACAATAAACAAAAAAAAAAAATCACCAAATAAAAAACCAATCGAAAATTGGTCAATTCTACGATTCCTATCAAACCCAAATCAGATGAATTCAAACATTCAACAACATCGAGATGGACAAGAGAGCAGAAGATCACTGACCGTGAAATCCAAATCGGGATGATCAGATCCCCGAGAAGATATCATGGTCGACGACGACGAAATTTCCAGAGACATATTCTAGGATGCACTCCTCGTCGTTCACCGTCACCGGCAGCGACGAGATTCACTCCACCGAGCTCAATGCAATCAGACCGATCAACACAATACATGGATCTTTGCTTGTCTCTTCGCCAAAGACCAACCTAAAATTCGCCACGAGAACAAAACTCACATATGCAATATGAATATATTTGTTTTCATATACATACAAGAAGTTTAAAAGTCCAAAACATTGATCCTAATCCGTTACGGAACAGAGAAGTCGAAAGGTTATTTCATTTAGACGTGATAAGTTCGGAAACAAAATCTCAACATTTAAACAAATTTAGTAATACACATGTCACTCTTATGAGATATCCATGTGTCCATCTTTGGAGAGGTCCCTTCTTCTTTTATATAGTAGATTTATTTGATTACTTCTAAATTGAGACTATATAAGCTCATCTCTTTTTCCACTTCAAAACACACCCTTGATTGGATCAGAAAATATTTTGTTAAGAGATTATCTCGTAGTTTTGCTCTTGTTTTATGTCGAGAATGTCTCCATAAAGAAACAGGTGTTCTTATCAGCCTTGAGTGGTGAATCTCGATCTACTTATATCATCCACGCTATCCCAGATTAGCTAAAAAGGTCCTTAAACTAGATAGTGATCCAACCTTTCTTTTATCAATGCCTTGCGAGCTTGTATCAAAAGCATTAATCGATCGAATGACTATATCAATCTATCGATTTTACCTCTGTTCTTACCATTGTGTCTCTGTTCAACAAAAAACAAGTTTTTTATGGTTCAACGGACTGGTTTACACCGTGCTTCGAAAATGCGACCCAAACTTCAACACTAATCAGGAGATTAAGCAACATTCGATTGAATAACACACCATTCAATCGATTGCAGCTTAATTTGATCGATGAGAAATCATATGAAGAACATGCCTTCTTTGATCAATATGAGAAAATAATACAATGAACCCAATGCCATTCACATCGTAATCCATTTACAACTTCACATTTGCTTGTAAAGTCCGTTAATAAAAAATGAAAAATTCGAAAAGATTAAGTCATTCTATCAATTTGAATACCAATGAGGTAACATCCACTATTACTTCTAATCCATTAAAATTCCACTTTTGACTCTCTGATGTAATTCAATTTGCCAGGGGGGGGTGTTTATATATTGTGTTTTGTGCATGTTTTCAACCATGTTTTCTATCCTTTAAGTCTAATTTTTGTTTCATTTGTTGATAATTTTTATGCATTTGGTCACATTTTGCATTATAGCTTGCATTTAGGACTTTGTCTTGCATTCCTGCATTTGCATTGCATATTTGCATGATTTATGTGTTTTGGAGCTATTTGGATGTGGTGAGGACTTGGATGGAGCTTGAAGATCAAAGGGATGAGTAATTGAGCAAGGGAGGTGATTAAACTTAATTGTGTCTAGCTTTCAAAGCCTTTCGCTATCCACAACT
>OVAP01000051.1:48464-63420 GCA_900406295.1 Aurinia saxatilis | reverse complement strand
ACCGAAAAACTAAACAAACTAATTTATATAAATTCTAAATTAAATGCAAGATTGATGGTTTTGAGTTTTACTAACTAAGACAGACAGTATGCAAATTATGAGGGGTTTAAATCAATTAAAACAAACGCTAGGCTTTGGGAACTTCGATTAAGAATCAATTCTGAACCTAAAAACGGGCAATGTCGATCGACACTGATGTGGTGTCGATCGACACCCGTCGTGCAAAATTTATAAAAACCTTAACTAGAACATGAACAATTCTATCAAGCAAATCCAACTCTCGCTGAGCTTACTAACTTAATTTAAATCCTAGAAAGACCAACTCTCACTGAGAAATCCAATGGACTTTAAACTAGCATTAACAAACCGGTTCAATTAAAGTTAACCAATACGGACAATCTAAGAGAAGAGTTAATCAATGGTCCATAAATTAAGCTTAAGGTAAACAGAAAATCATCCTAATCTAAGAACCCTAAACCTAACTAATAAACTACTCAGACATGGCCAAGCAATTCATCATGCAATAATTGAAAGAAAGCAATAAAGTTAACCAGAATTTGACCGCCTTGTACTTCTCCAAAGACTTCCTTAGCATCCAAATAAACCTACAGCCTTGTTACGAAGTCGATGCCATTTTCATAGCTTGTCTCTTCTTCCGATCCCAATGCATTCGAAAGTTCTAGACTCTCTTCCCATTCGATGCTTGTCAAACCCATGCTTGAATAGAAATATTCACTACTCTCCCCCAGACTTGAGTAACACCAATACTATATATAAAAATTTACATTGACAGATTGAGACTTTCTCTATTTTTTTTCTTTTTCTTTTTCTTCCTTCTTTTTTTTTTCCTTTTTTTTTCTTTTTTTTCGTTTTTAAAATAATACAAGAACAATGATAATAAATAAACTTCCTATGGGTGGGAGCACTTTTTCGAAATGGAGAGTAGTAAATATTTTCTCTTACTTGTTGAATCTGACAAGTATGAATGGAAGAATCAAATCCTAGTGGATTGATCACATTGTAGAGGTGCAATAAGCTCCATCTGATCGGTTCTTCGTAACTTAGCATGGATGTCTTTGAAGTAATAATTGCCTTTGGATTATTCAATAGTCTTGTCCTAGAGTTCGTCTCCCAAGTGATGATCATTTAGCTGAAAAAGACACAAGCCAACAAACCAAGCAAAATATCATAGTTTAAAACTGATTTTGACTTGATAAAATGACTCGATAAAAATATTTTTTTTGAAATTATAACAAATAAACCAAGACAAAGAAAAATACATCAGTATTTTCCTCCCCCAGACTTGAACAACACTGTCCCCAGTGAGTAAAATCTCGAGGAGAGAGAGGAAAGAAACATTTATCAATAAGGCCAAATATCAGAAAACGTACATGGTTTCCTGCAGGGGTGTCGATCGAAACTAATGATGGTGTCGATCGACACCGTTGGGATCGAACAACAAGAAAGACTGTCGGTCGACACAAAAAGGCACTGACCACAAAATCTGATTTAATTTGAAATAACCCGTTTTCTTTTATATTATAGTATAAAAACCGTATTACTTAATATATAATATGAAAAATCATGAGAATATTTTTAAAAATTCAAAAACACCAAAAATAATTAAATAGTTTAAGCAGTAGAATAGTCAGAAGTGTGTTGCCTCCCACCAAGCGCTTAATGTTTAGTCCTTAGCCTGACTATTGTACGGATGGCGACTCATGGTGGATCGTATATGAACCTATGAAAGCAACCTTTAGCTGCTAGCACAACCACTGTTCACTTGCCATGAAGACACTTGAGGAAAGAGCACCATCGTAGCATTCAACCGGTCATTTATAACATCATCTCCCATGTCTCTTAAATCCTCTGGAATGACAATGTTGATTGTAGAAAATGACGTTGAAGATCGAACATGCTTTGCCTTAGATGATTTGTTGATGTTCGGAGTGTCTTTGATGACTGGTTGGACTGTTTGTGGAGCGTCTTTAGGGGCTGAGTTTAGCTTCTCATCATGGTGAATGGCCTTGCAAGAGATTTTTCCTTTAGGATTAAAGTGATAGAAGAACTTTGTGTTGATCTTGGAGAAGAAGACTCTTTGCTTTGGATAATCCATAACAGCTCCAATAGTAGCAAGGAATGAAGAACCGAGAATCAATGGTCGATTTATCTCCTTACTGATATCCATAATGTAGAAATCAGCAGGTACTAGACAATCTCCAATTTGAAGCAACACATTTGGAACAAATCCCTTAGCATTCACCGATGAAGAGTCCGCCATGATTATTGGTGTCATTGAAGTTTGTTGGCAAGGAAGACCAACTCTTTGAACGACAGCCTGCGACATCACATTCACAGTGGCACCAATATCACATAAATCATTCTTCATGATCATACCTTTGATGGAACAATCGAAGACAAATCTGCCCGGACAATCCATTTTTTCAATCGTCTTAAGGGTGGGCGGAGAGTGTGCATCTTTAGCAATCTTCATAAGACTAACGTTGATCGAGCTAACTTCTTTAAGTACTGTTTGAATGCAATCCTTAATGCTGACCTTAGTGACACTCAGCTGCTTGATGAATCCCTTTATGACTGATGAATGTTTGATGAAGCTATACGAAGGAGACTCTTTGATCACATTCCTTAAGATAGCTTGCCGACGAGCTTCAATTTCCTTCTCGGACTTCCTAAGAGGGTTTGGATCAGGCACATGAGGTTTATGGGCAAGTTCAGAAGCCACAGCAAGTTGATCTGTGGGTTTTGATGAAAGCTTGGGTCGAGATGGGGTCAAGGTCTCTACGGCGTGAACGTGGATACTGGAAGGTGTCGAGCGACACTGACCTTGGAGTCGTTCGACACCATGTCTTGAAATAGAGTCCGTAGTGGGATTTCCCAGGGATGTCGATCGACACTAGGGGAGTGTCGATCGACACTGCTCTGTTTTGCAGCCGAATTTTTATCATCTTCAACCCAAAGAAGCTCATCTTGGTTCCCATCACTCCTAAGCATTTCATCAAGCAAATCAACCTCGTCTTCTGCACTTCTCATGGTGATTGTGGTGACAAACTTCTTCGGGTTTTGATCCGTCTTTGATGGAGGGAGACCTTCTTGCCTTCGAACTGCCTCGACTGTTTGAGCAACTTGTTGATCGGTCTTTTTCAAATGAGTGGTCAGCTGTTCAATCTTCCTATTCAAATTGGTGTAGAGATCATCCATTTTTCCATTGAAACCCGCTGTCATATTTTGTTGACCTTCAAGAATCTGCTCTAGCATTGATTTGGTCTCGTTGTCTTGTGCCTTAAGGAGAGTGATAAGATGTGTTTCCCCAATTTCTTCCTACACCATATGGCTTGTTGTAGAAAGGTTTGTTGAATGGACCAGAATTTCCAACATAAGCAACATCCTTCTCTTCTTCTCCCTTTTGGACAACATCAACATCAACGAAGCGCACACCTTTCTGGTTGACTTTGAGTAATAGTTTCACCTTCTCATTTAGCTCCTTTATCGACTCAGCTGCCATGTTATTCACTTACTTAGTTCGATCATACTTCATACTCTTGTCCCTGTAGCTTTCAGCAAGGTTCTTGATAAGTTCCTTGGCTCCGTCTATACTTTGAGTCATGAAATTTCCATTGCCTGCTGCGTTCAAGGCAGCCTTGTAATCCCAATTAACACCATCATAGAAGATGCTGAGGAGTTGGCTCTCGATGTAGCCATGATGAGGGCAGTCTCTGCGATAAGACTTGAACCTATCCCATGCTTCACTCAAGGACTCTCCGAAGTATTGCTGGAAATCTGAGAGCTGAGCTTTTAAAGTGGCTGTCTTAGATTTGGTGTAGTAGTTATCCAAGAAGGCAGCCCAAATTTCATACCATCCATTCAAAGACTTTGGAGGAAGAGAGTTCACCCAAGTAGTTGCTTTCCCTGCCAATGAGAACTCAAAAGCTTGCATTTGTTGTAGTCTTCAGGCACTCTTTGGTATCTGACACTACCACAAACCTTCTCAAATCTGTCAATGTGGTCAATGGAATTCTCATTGGGAAATCCGGTGAACTGTCACTGCTCCACCAGTTGAATGAGCTCTGACTTGGTCTCGTATTCTCTTTCAAGAGCAGGAATGACTATAGAATATCTCTCCGTGTAGAGCGTGTGTGGCTTATCGGTTCCTCCAATGGTGGCTTGTTGCTGTTCCCGTTTCTCCATCTCAGTAAGTTTTCCTTGGAGCTGTTTCACCATAGCCAAAAGATCGGTGTTGGAGATGTTACCCATTGTGGCTGTTTTTTACATAGCTTTTCTTTTCTTTCTTTTGACTTTCTCTAGCTCGGTGTAGTCTAAGAGGTTTTCAGAACTGTCACTCCTCAAGTAAATATATATATAAGTATATGTTTATTATATTAAAACCGGTAAAATGCGAGATATGTCAACCCCTTAGACTTAGCCTTTGCTTGCCCTCAAGCAAAACATAAACCAAACTGTGAAAGAGGTTTCAAAATATAAAACTCACCTTGCTTGGAGGATTGAAATGATCTTGACCAACTTAGTAATCTCCACACTTACTTGACTAATCCAGAATTTGACCGCCTTGTACTTCTCCAAAGACTTCTTTAGCATCCAAATAAACCTACAGCCTTGTTACGACGCCGGCGCTATTTTCTTAGCTTGTCTCTTCTTCCGATTCCAATACATTCAAAAGTTCTAGACTCTCATCCCATTTGATGCTTGCCAAACACACGCTTGAACAAAAATATTCACTACTCTCCCCCAGACTTGAGTAAAACTAATACTATATATGAAAATTTACATTGACCGATTGAGACTTTCTCTATTTTTTTCTTTTTCTTTTTCTTCCTTTTTTTTTAGTTTTTTTTTTCTATTTTTAGTTTTTTTTTTTTAAGAATAATACAACAATGATAATAAATAAACTTCCTATGGGTAGGATAAATCACTTTTTAGAAAGGGAGAATAGTAAATGCTTTCTCTTACTTGTTGAATCTGGCAAGTATGAACGGAAGAATCAAATCCCAGTGCATTAATCACATTGAAGAGGTGCAATAAGCTCCATCTGATCTGTTCTTCGTAACTTAGCATGGATGTCTTTGAAGTACCAATTGGCCTTTGGATTTTTCAATACTCTTGTCCTGGAGTTTGTCTCACAAGTGATGGTCACTTAGCTGAAAAAGACACAAGCCAATAAACCAAGCAAAAGATCATAGTTTAAAACTGATTTTGACTCGATAAAAGTATTTTTTGAAATTATAAAAAATAAACCAAGACAAATAAAAATACATCAGTATTTTTCTCCCCCAGACTTGAACAACACTGTCCCCAGTGAGTAAAAATCTCGAGGAGAGAGAGGGAAAAAGCATTTATCGAAAATGCCAAAAATCAGAAAAAACGTACCTGGTTTTTCTGCGGGGGTGTCGATCGACACTGATGATGGTGTCGATCGACACCGTTGGGCTCGAAGGACAAGAAAGACTGTCGGTCGACACAAAAAGGCACTGGCCACAAAATCTGATTTAATTTGAAATAACCCGTTTTCTTTTATATTATAGTATAAAAACAGTATTAATTAATATATAATATGAAATATCATGAAAATAATTTTAAAAATCATAAAAAATAAAAGCCAATTTTATAAAATTAAAATCAAAATTGTTGAAAATCCGAATTATTTTTATAAATTCAAAAATACCAAAAATAATTAAATAGTTTAAGTAGTAGAAAACTCATAAGTGGGTTGCCTCCCACCAAGCGCTTAATTTTTAGTCCTTAGCCTGACTATTGTACGGATGGTGACTCATGATGGATCGTATATGAACCTTTGAAAGCGTCCTTTAGCTGCTAGCACTCCACCGTTCACTTGCCATGAAGAGACTTGCGGAAAGAGCACCATCGTAGCATTCAACCGGTCATTTATAACATCATCACCCATGTCTCTTAACTCCTCTGGAATGACAATGTTGATTGTAGCAAATGACGTTGAAGATTGAACATGTTTTGCCTTGATGATTTGTTGATGTTCGGAGTGTCTTTGATGACTGGTTGGACTGCTTGTGGAGCGTCTTTAGGGGCTGAGTTCAGCTTCTCATCATGGTGAGACTTGCAAGAGGTTTCTCCCTTAGGATTAAAGTGATAGAAGACCTTTGTGTTGATCTTGAAGAAGAAGACTCTTTGGTTTGGATAATCCATAACAACCCCAACAGTGGCAAGGAATGAAGAACCGAGAATCAATGGTCGATTGATCTCCTCATTGATATCCATAATGTAAAAATCAGCAGGCACTAGACAATCTCCAATTTGAAGCAGCACATTTGGAACAAATCCCTTAGCATTCACCGATGAAGAGTCCGCCATGATTATTTGTGTCATTGAAGTTTGTTGGCAAGGAAGACCAATTCTTCGAACGACAGTCTGCGACATCACATTCACAGTGACACCAGTATCACATAAAGCATTCTTCATGATCATACATTTGATGGAATAATCGAAGACAAATCTGCCCGGACTATTCTAGACCAAATCTCTTTGAGAAAAGATAGCTAGCTTTCTTAAGATTGATTCCAATAATTTATTAGCACCCTCATGCATAATAAATTCTCTATGATCTAGACTCTAGATGATCAAACTAAAGTTAAGCAATACGGACAATCTAAGAGAAGAGTTAATCAATGGTCCATAAATTAAGCTTAAGGTAAACAGAAAATCATCCTAATCTAAAAACCCTAAACCTAACTAATAAACTACTCAGACATGGCCAAACAATTCATCATGTAATAATTGAAACAAAAGCAATAATAATCAATAAGAAGGGTTTAAGAAATCTTCTCCCAAAACTCTCTCCAAATAATAATAATCCATAAGCCTAAACAATGGTTGTAGAAAAGTATTTATAGGGTCTAAGAGGGATTTTAGAATTAGGGAATTAACATAAAAAATTTGGAAATATCTTGATCTCGAGATTTAAGGAAAGATACAGATTCTCCGTAGGGTATCGATCGGCACCTCCTCCTGAATTCCCATCTTCGTTTCGTTTCCTTTTTCGTCTCTTCAAGTTTATTCTATTTTTTCTCCATAATTCTTCTAGATATTTTCAAAGCTCCAAAACTCGTCAATGGACCTAAAATGACTCTTTTGGACTCTAATTATAATAATATATACACCAAATATATATATATATATAAGTATATGTTTATTATAGAGAAATTACCTAGAATAACACATAATTATATCAAAACTACTAGAATAACACATTCAAGGTGGAGTATACTAGAATAACACAAATGTTTTGCCAAAAGACATAGTACCCCTTTTTGAATCTAATAATTACAAATGTGTCATTTTGACTAGTTTTTGCCATCTAAACAATATATATCTAATTTAAATTTTAATTAGTGTTAAATTATTTTTATTATTAAAACATCAAAATTATTAACTCCAAAACTCCAAAAATATATCTTAGATTTACTTTTTTGAATCTAATAATTACAAATGTGTCATATTGATTAGTTTTTGCCATCTAATAGAATATATCTAATTTAAATTTTAATTATTGTTAGATTAATTAAATTATCAAAAAAATTAAATATCAAAATTATTAACTCCAAAACGTTCCCTCATCTTTGTCTTCGTTGAAAATATCTTCTCTTTCACGTTTTATCGATCTTCCACCACCAAAAACATTCACTCCTTTGACTAACCTCTTTCTCGTTAAATTCCACACAAAGACGAATCAGATATGATTTCCATTAGAGGATGAACTCATGAAATTGTCTAGAGTTTCCAACAAGTAGCTTCGCCATCCTCTACTTAGGGAACATGTAATTCAACAAAACTTCATACCGTTTCTTCTCCATCTTGTAATCTTCGTGGACGATCCTTAGTACATTATCAAACCTAGTTGTATCATTCATCACAAGAATCTTACAACCTTTTTCGAATCAGCTACAAATAACCATCTGTTCTTCTAGAATATCCATGAACCACATACAAGAACAACTTGGTCTATGAAAGAAAAAGATTTGGTTTGGATCTCTGCAATAGAAAGAGGAGACTTGATAGAAAAAAAAGAATATATTCGGTTTAGACTATGAAGAAGTGGAGAAGACTATGAAGAAATCAGAGAAGAAGCCATGAATAGAGAAAAGAAGAAGCTAAAAATATATTTCTGCGTGTGGAGGCTGAAGAAGAAACAAAAAAATAAGAGATACTGCAAAAAGAGGAAAACCTTAATTTTAAGAAAGTGGAAACGTCTACAGTAACAAATCTGCCATTGCATAAAAAAAATCTTCGACAAGTTTTAACCGCCAAAACTCAAAATCATCTAATTTTGTGGAGTTGAACCGTCGATGATTTAATAAGTCTGTCGTAACGTCAAACAAATCTGTCGCCGAAAAATCTGCCGCATACTTAAAAAAATCTGCCACAAAAAGTGTTATTCTAGTAAGAAATAAGTATGCCGTCACTTAAGAAGAAAAATCTACTATCAAACGACGTCCACTTTTTTATCGAAAAAAATCTGTGGCAAAAAAAAATCTACCATCATGTAAGTGCTACTCCAGTAATTAAAGTTTCGGCGAAAAGTAGTCTGTTTTATAAAAAGTCTGCCGTCAAAGAGACGTAAAAAAACAAATTTGTCCTCACTAGAGCAAAAACATCTATCACACGTAAATTAAATCTGTTGTACATAAATAAACTTGTCACGGGTTAAACAAATCTATAACCGCATAACCAAAAATTGAAAATTAAATCTGCTGTAAAAAAAAAAAATCGATCATGATAATTTAATTCTGCCGTTGCCTTAATAAATCTGTCACGACTTAAAAACAAATCTGTCGTTGCCTTAATAATTTAATTCTGCCGTTGCCTTAATAAATCTGTCACGATTTAAAAAGTCTGCCGCCACAGTATCATTAATGGCATTTTCGTAAATTTTGTTATTTTCGTAAAATTCAGTAATGATATTTTTCGTAATTAATTTTTTCCATCAAAGGATAGAAGGGCAATGTAGCAATTTTATAAAATATCACTTGACCCAAACTTTCATTTGCAAAATAGTAGTTTTCACTAAAATATGTGTTATTCTAGTTTTTTCTCCTTTATTATATTAAAACTGGTAAAATACGAGATATATCAGTTACTGGTGCTTGCACTACCACCCTGACACTCAAAAGTTAAACATGTTCGTCAGAAGTGTATCACAAAAACATTACACACTAGAATACAACCAATATTTACATCGAAAGTAAAGGCGTATAATTTCCGGCGTAGATCTTCTGCCCGGTTCTTCCCGCGTAGTATATACATTTATCTTATGAAATGGCCAAGCAACTTTTGTGTTCAGTGCATGACCCAGCAAGTTGATTTCAAGATGTGGCCTCCACAAATAAGCATCATGTTTAAACACGACCTCAACCTGCACAATTGCAGCACAAGGACCCAGTGGAGCATCGTTTACCATATATGTTGGCTCTGTTGAACACAGAACACCCTCTGCAACAAGCTCATCCCCAATCTAATCATAAATCTCACATTTGTCAAGAGATTCATCTCTTCTACTTCTTTCCTAAGGAGTCATGCACATATATATTAGCTATCAAATTTATAAAAATAAGAACAAGTTTATAAATTTTACCTTTGATGAAGTGTCCAAAATCATTTTATCAGATGGTCATGAAGGAGAATTCTGCTCTTCTGAACCTATGTATAAGATTGGTCGTATTCCACTAGTTCCTAACGCATCAGCTGGGCACAATGTATCACAATTATAATCATTTTATAACTTTTTTAACTACAAAACTATGTAAATACCTGAATTTCCTCCCAAAGTATGCCCTTTGTCTTCTCATCGAGCTTTTTCCAGCCAGGGAGTAGATATGGAACGTGCTCCCTTACAAGAGGACCGAGAAATGACTACAGTTTTATGGATCCAGGGCCTACATGTTCACCGACCACATTTGAACTCCACATCTACCTTGGCCTGAGTCTTCTCAGACTGCTGAGATTGTATTTCCTCAATGTTCAGAGGCTGATATTCATCTTCCATATGTTCCTTGGACCAAGACTGATCTTCAGCTTCAGGTTCTCCACTGCCAGGATGTATAACTTCTTCAGGAGGTCCTACAACTTCTTCAGATTGTTGTATAAATTCTTCAGGATGATGTATAACTTTATCAGCAACTTCTTCTTCGACTGTAGACTTCTCTTTCTCACCAACTTCCTCTGCAGGTATCTCTACTGCTTCATCACCAACTTCCCCAATACATGCATCATCTGTATTAGCTTTCTCACCATCAACTTGAGCAGGAGCATCCTCAGGATGTATCTCAGGTTCTTGCATTACAGTTTCTTCTGGTACAACACCTAAGACATTTTCTTGTATCTCATCTTCACCCTCAACTTCTATAGCCTTTCTTTTCTTTGAGGGGTTACTTTTTGGTAGATCTGGAACACGACTCACCGGCTTACCTTGTTGACGTGAACTACGACGTAATTTCCCTCCTCTTGTCTTCATAATTATGTATCCTGCAACAACATACAACAAAGTCATGTGACTATTATCTATTCTGAATGACATACCAAAATATTCAGAACAAAAAACGATATCAATGTTCCACTAGGATCCCTTCACAATCATCCCTAACACAAAAACCCTCTTCATCAGAAGACTGATCCCCCAAATCTCCAACTTCTTGGACATATAATGATGCACCCACAAACTCTTCTTCTGTCTCCAACTCATGATATCCCCTTGGTGGTGCCTTCATAATATCATACCATGGGGAATCGTCATGTTCTCTGGAGTAAAACACTTGTTTAGCTTGTGACGGAATAATGTATGGATCATGTAGAAAGGTTGTCTGGTTCATATGGAGGTTCACAAGGGTGAACCCATCTTCTTTCTTTACATCATTTCCTTTATTGGCCCAACTGCACTTGAATAAAGGAACATGGAACATATGATAATCCAACAATATGATTTCCTTTATCACTTCATAGTATGCTACTATGTCTGCAATTTGCCTTGAATCCCGAGCACTAGATCTACACATTGTGAAAGCTTCATACGTCACTCCACTGTTTTGAGTCTTCCATTTGACGGCATCTGTGTGAAAGCGATGCCCGTTAACAACAAACCCCTTATGTGATTGAACATTATTTTTCGGACCAAATGCCGACCATCTCAGCCTTTTTGAATGCTTCTCTGAGTTAGTAGGTATCTAATGCAAATATAACAGTGTTAGTGTCAGACATAAATAAGCAAGTAAAATCCAAATGAAGTTTATTGTAAGAGTGAGATTTCTACAAATTTTTCCTTGACCCATTCAGCAAATTGTTCTTTATGTAATTTCCATAACAAAGTTTCGTTTCTAGCACATCAAACGTCTTTATCCTGCAACTCCTACAAATGCATTACGTTTTACAAAAGTCACCAGAATGATGAGTAAATCAACTTAAATATAATGCAAACTTTAAGTGAGTGAGAGATTACATAAGGTTCCATGTCTGCACTGTTCCACAACACATACCGATGTGCAATGTCTCTGTCATTATCTCAAAGAGTAACCTCTTCAGCCTTTTGCAGTGCCCTGCCTTCAAGGATTAGTTCATCAGCCTCAACATCTTTATTACGGTTGACTGCTTCCTCAAATTCAACAGAGTTTTGTAGAAACTCTAAGCAAAAGGCAAGGCATTCCTCAGCCAAATACCCCTCAGCCATACAAGCTTCTGGCCAAATACCGATCTGTAAACTGTCATTATCTGAAAGAGTAACCATCCGATCTGTAACATAAGCCTTCAATATCTAATGTACCTACAGATCAATCACAATCATATTTTTCAAATATTTCTCAAACCACATATAATAAACAGAGAGATAAGAGCAAGTAACTACCTCTCAAAGGGATACATCCAGCGAAAGTGGACCGGCCCACCCAAACGTGCCTCCCTTGCTATATGTAGAGGCAGGTGAAACATGATATCAAAAAATGATGGAGGAAAGAATCGCTCCAGTTCGCACATCGTCTCAACAATCTTAGACTCCAAGCGGATCAGAGTCTCTGAGTCAATGGCTCGCTGGCACAATCTGCTGAAAAAGTTACACAAGCAAGTGACGGCAAGCCTAGGACCTCTTGGCAGTAACTCTCTCAATGCCGCAGGTAGTAGGTTTTGCATGAGCACATGGTGATCATGTGACTTCAAACCACCAATCACCGGAGGTGTGACTGAAACACAATTTTCGATATTCGCACAATACCCGTCAGGGCCTTTGAACTTAGACAACCTCTTGCATAGTATCTTATTTTCTACCTTTGATAACCAATATGCTGCTGAAGGAAAGTAAGTTTTCTTTTTACGTACCTCCGTGTGCAAGTGTCTTCGAATACTAATATCTTCCAGGTCTTTTCTTGCCTTCAATCCATCTTTTGATTTAGTGCTATGCATCAAAGTGGACAATATAGCTTCAGACATGTTCTTTTCCACGTGCATGACATCTATGTTGTGCCTCACTAGCAAATCTTATCAAATGGAATATTCAATAAGTTAGCAGACTCAACAGAGAGTGTGATGCACTAATTTACTCTAATAAAACTTAAACTGAGAATTAATACCTTCCTGTTAGGTAGATAAAAAAAAATGAACGTTTCTTCCACCTTCATTGATCGTTGTCTTCTTCAACTTCCACCTTAGCTTCACACAGGTCTCTTCTCTTTCTCTTTGTTTCCTTATCTAGAGGTCTTCCAAAGTCATTCCTGAAATCTGTAAGTGTCTCAAAACTTTCAATTCCAGTCTGAATCCTATTTGTTGTCCCTTTCTCAATAGTGTTGTCGTTTTTTGTTGCCCACATACACATACTTCCGATTAAACTTCAACGACCTAGAAGGTGTGTCCTTTCCGCATACATTACAAATTGACCTCAAATACTTTCATATATAAGAGTCTTGAACTTGAAGACAAAACTGAAAACAAAAAGGTGGTGAAACAAGATTTGATACATTGTATCTGAAAATCAGAAGCAACATGTGAGGAAAATGGGCAGAGCAAGTAGCCAAAAAAATAAAACAAGAAACTATATTCACCTCAACAAATAACCAAAGATTCCAAATAAAAAAAGAGACAAAAATTCACAAATTCACAACAGAAGAGAAATAAAACAATGTAGAAACATTATCAACGGCGAGTAGAAGCAATGAAGCCAGCGGAAAGAGCGTCGTGTTCCTCAAGGAAAAGTCCATCAGAGTTCCTAAGAAGAGAGTGTATTGTAGAGAGTATCAAGCCAACAGTGACACCCACCTCGAAGCTCAAGGCGGATCTAGTGAACCACAGAGCCCAAAGGGAAGCTAGAACAAGAAACACCACCAGGGTCCTATCACCAAGCTGGAACCCCCATAGAATAAGTGGATCTTCTCTAAAGAAATGAAAGAGAAGCCACAAGGCCATGATCGTACCAACAACGATTAACGCGACGGGACTAACGGTTATAAGAGCGAAGGCGGCGCAAGTGGCGACGACGATGGCGTAGTTGGTGAAGAAGTAGCGATAATTCGTCTTGGATCGGAGGTAAAGAGAGAAGAATGAGAATCCTTCCTGGAAACAGAAAGCGCCGCCGGAACAGACGAGCTCTGACCATGGACGTTGGCGAGATATGGCGGTAGAGAGGTTATGAATCGATCNGAGACTCATGTGTTTTGTTTTTCATCAACCACCAATCACATACTCCCAACTCACCAACCTTTTCTTTAAACACATACTTTATTATATAAACTATAAATACTCCAATGGCTTTTCTCTGCTTACGAGAGTTTTCACTATTAACCTTCAAACCAATATTTTTTGCTACCTATTTTTCGGATAAACCATAGGGGACTAAAATAAAAATATAAACTTTTCTGAGCAGACAAACTTTGGTGGAAGTATAAAGTTACTTATATCCTACAAGTGTGTTTTTGTTATTTTCAAGTGTTTTGTAAACCGTAACCACACAAAGTCTCTGCAGAAAGAGATCAACTTAGAAAATGTTGTACAGCATTGGGAATCTACCTTATCTCTTCCATGATCGATTTCCAAAACTTACCCATCTTCTTCGTTTCTTCTTCTTCACCTGCACAACTCTCCAAACTTTCCACTAGCTCGGATGAAAGTACCTTACGTTATCAAAATTGTTTCTGAATGCTGAACCTTGCGCTTTTGGTGTCTGTGGTTGATGCACTGACTCCAAGCTGTTTCTTAAGTAGAGACCTGTGTCGAAATATAAGCCGGTGCCAGCGCTAGGCGGAGGATCAAGAAACTGAGGTGCTGGTTTTAGGCTAGCCCGAGATGCTTCTTTGTCGTCTGCTTCTCCTTGGTTCATGACCATCAAGTCTTTTCCCATTAGCCTTAAAACCGGGTTAGAAAGACTTGGAGGGACGGGACTGCTCAGATTCGTTCTGTTCCAGAACTTACTCTGAACATCTAAATCTTGTTGGACTATGTATGCTGACTGCTCAAATGGATAATAATGTGGATCCATACATGATGCAGATTGTATCAAGTTCATCGCGATTGCAGAAGATGAAGAAGAAGCTGCTCTTCTCTGCAGTAGGTGAGATGCTTGATGATTCAAACTAATGCTCTCGGAGATTAGCTCTTTTCTTTGGCAACAGCAAGACTCATGGTCATTGTTTCTAAATCTGGACGGTGTTGTCTTGTCAATGGTAATTGGTTCACCCTCGTCATTCGTCCCACGGTGAGATGGAGCACCAAAGCTCATTGGGGTTGTTGAGTAGGATCCAGGAATCTCCGAAGAGAAATTTTCTCGAAAGAAGAAGCTAACTCTGCGGGAAAATTCAATCTCCCAGCTGCGAAGTTTGAAACTGCGGAAACAGGTGACTCAGATGAGTTTCTGTCAAGCTGATCCATGGACGACTGGAGCTGGCTTGTGATAACCGACGAGTTTCCAAGATTCTCATCATGA
>OVAP01000051.1:33562-48454 GCA_900406295.1 Aurinia saxatilis | reverse complement strand
GACTGGAGCTGGCTTGTGATAACCGACGAGTTTCCAAGATTCTCATCATGACCCATATCTCGAGGACTTGGTAAAAATGATCCCGGAGGTCCTGGGATGGGAATTGTATCAACGTCTATAAATAAGTTTACTCGTCCAACTTCAGAATCAAACCTCACATTATCCTCACAAGCGGTTTGCCCATAATTCATATTCCCAACTTCCTCGGAGTAATACATTGTTCCCTCACTAGGAATGATGTCAACAGATGGTGGAGTGTCTGACTGGTAGAACTCAGCACCCATATCATCGGTTTTGTCCATTACATTTCCTCCTTTGTTATTATTATCTTCCTCCTCTTCACTACTTTCTTCGTCATCATCATAATCATCGTAACCACTAGATGAAGGATTTGATCTGAAAAATAACTCATTTGTTTCTCCATTATTACCAGAAACATAATCATTATCATCTGACAGTTCAGGTTCTTGAGTCATTTCAGATTCCCATTTCCTCGTTTCTTCTTCACCTTCTTTATCCGAGAAATCCAACCTAGCTTTCTTTAGCTTCATAGTAGCATTTGGCTTAGATGCAGACAACTTACCCGCAGGCATAGATAGTCTTGAGGCACTCGAGCAAAATTTCTTTACTGGTGGATACTTTTCTTCTTGAATCAAAGCACGACCCTTTTTCAACTTGAAAGTATTTAGATGAGATTCTGCAAGCAATTCCTCTTCCTTTTGAGCTCTTTTACTCCCAGATGAACTCCGTTTCCTACCAACGACTTGGCCTTGCCCACAAATTCTCTGGAGTTTCTGTTTGTTTAAAGGAGAAGAAACTGTTGCAGAACCTCTCAATACAGTAGGATCTCTTTCTTCAGACCATGAATCATTCTCACTCTCAGATGGCTGATCCCGAAAAGCGTAATACTTACTTCCTTTCTCATTTAGCTTCGTTGAAACCAGACCACGTTTTGCTAGCATCCGCTGATTATAGATTCTACGACGACCTGTGCTGCAACCTTCTCCAGAAAATCCTCTTGGTATCTGCTGAACAAAGCAATATACTGTTATTTTATGAATCTTACTACAGTAAATCAAGTATGAACGTGAAAAATAATTGACAGGAATTTATGCCGTTACCTCTGAAGCATTGGCTTTGTGATTGGTGGTTAGTTTAACATGCTTGTGAGGTTTCTTTCCCAAACGTCTTTTCCTCGAGCATGTATTGTTTCCTTTACTACCTTGGCTTAAACATTGCTTTTCGCTACCACCGTCCTCGCGAGGATCTCTCAACGGAGTAGTAGAAGTCTTCTTCTCACCAAACTCTGATAAAATCCGCAATTTTTGCCCCTTAGCATCAATATAAACAGGACCAACACCAACAGGCAAAACCTTCCTCTTCTTAGACACTTCCGACTTATCAGCAACAACCCGGTTAGTATAACTCAAAATCGACACCCACTTTGTTCCATTTCTTTTATCAAGGTCTTCCAATGTACATCCTTTTGCGGAAGCATAGATATCAACCATTGTTTTAACTTTCATCCGTGGCTTAACTCTAGGCTTGCTTGGCTTACAAATAACCGGAGGAGCCACTGATTCAGCAGACAAACACTGATCAATATGAGCATTCAAAGTAGTATTAGAAGCTGATGAGAAGGTCTTGCAAATAGGACATGTTTTTGAAGCCATAGTTGATTCAGAAGTCGTCAAAAGGCCGCCGCAACTATCTTCCTTAGATTTCACCATTGCTCTCCCACACTTTTTACTGTTCTTTTTACTTGTAGCAGCTACTACCTCTACCTTAGACTGTGAAACACCGCTTGTGCTCGTAAACAAACCATTGTGGATGGTTTTAGATTGGCTGAAAACTCTTTTATTAGTCTCTGCTATGGCCTGATTTCTTCCTTGATGGACATATGATACGATTTTCTGCTTCTCGGACGATGAACCAGCAGTGGTCTCAAACTGGTTTGTAACAGTAGAAAATTTCTGAAACGGTGGTAATGGATCTTTTACGCCATGAGTTGAAAAAAGCTGGAGACTTTTGTATGAAAATGGCCAGTTGTTCTTGATGCTCTTCTTTCTGTTACTGTATGCGTAATCTCTGCAACCATCAAACCAAGTTAACGATTAAAGATTCTTGAAAGCTTATACAAGGAAACTTTTGAGTTAAAAGGATATAAAAAAAATTGTTAGGATATAGCAACAACCCACCAAAGTGGATAAATCAAATCAGAGCTATGGGAAAGATCAAGAGTTTGGATCTGAGACAGACCCATGAAGAAATCCAGAGAGTTTTAATTACCTGATGGAGAAGTTGGAGGGATGGGATGGAGCTAAGTGATGGGAAGAAGAGGAGAGATGGAAGAGGTTGGAAGAAGAAGAAAGTGGGTCATTTGGTGGGTTCTCAGTGGATAAGAACATTTGATTCTTCCACTGTTACTCTTTTCCAAATACTTCTGCATACCACCAGATCTTTATCATCTATACCCCAAATCTCGCTCCTGCACATGTAATTATAACTGTATTCATCAGATTTTGCAGACCCAGAATACAAGATCTTTTTTTTTTTTTTTTTTTTTCTCAGTTGAACACTATTATTATTTCATGTGAAACCAAAAGAAATTAGGATTAGTTTATGTATGTGATGAAGTGAAATTCACAAATCAGGAACAATTATTCGCACGCAAAAGACAGTGATTTCTTTTTTCTTGTGTGTTTGGTCTTAAAACCCACCAAAAAAAATAAAAAGGTTTCAGTTTCTAATCTGATTTGAGGGCTTATTTTATGTTGAAGGGATCACAAGAAAAAAGTAGACTAAGACATCCATTAGCTGGAGAATAAGCTACCAAGGAAGTAGATCAATACACCCAAAGTTACAATCATATGCTCTTCACAAACTTAAAGATCATACACATTTATGCTACGCTTGTAAGTAATTAACAAAGTTTTTGACGAGCAAACACAAAGATGTGACCACAGAGAGATAGAAGAATAAAAAAGAAAACAAATCTGAAAAAACTGAAAACAACAACATAAGATGAGATTTACACACACACACATCTGAAAAAAACTTGAAATCAAGAACCAAAAAACCAAACTATTTTGGAGGTCAAGATCAGAAAAAGAACTTTTAAAAACAGTGATCTTGACTCCTAAATCTACACATAAACACATACCCATCTAAAAAAATTCAAGATCCAAATCTTGGAATTGCTAGAGAAGATCAAAGCAAGAAGAAGAAGAAGATAAATCCACAAAACTTAAGACCAAGAAGAAGAGGAACAACAACAAAGCTCAGTACAAGATGGATCTAATCAAACTAGTTGTATACAGACCTTAGATTGGTTTTCTTGGCTAAAGAAAAAATGGATGGCTTCTTAGAGAGAGAAAGAGAGCATTGAAAAAAAAAGAGATATAGAGAGAGATGAGAAGAACCAAGCACTAAAAATGAAATTTTTTGGTGTTGCATATAAGTCCACATACGTATTATCACTAAATGTGAATAAAAAAAAAAAGGAAATGAGTGCAAGAAGAGAAAAAAATAAATGAAAGTGTCTACACTAACTTCAATTATTATCACACTCCACCATCTTTATTTTATTGTTTTCTCTGATATAGATTTGGTATAGCTACATTTTTAATTTATTTTTTAATTGCTACATTCTCTTATTCCAATAAATTTTTGGTATATTTTTGTGTTGGCTTTCCCTATAAAAGGAGCTATTTATATTCATCCAACTACAGTTTCTCTAGGACAAGGGAAAACTATATAATTAAGATTGTAGGATTTTATTGATAAATACCGCAATTTTAGAAACAAAATTTGATCAATGAATTTTGGAGATTTTTGTTCTCTTTTCTCGAATCTATTATACTTGGGTTTGAAATTTTGGAATGTTTTCTCATCATTTTAATAAATGTAAGACAATCAACAACAATCTTTTTATTATTCAGTTAATGGTTCATGAAAGTGTTAATAGAATGTTGAGATATTTGTTTAGCAAGAAAAATTACGAAACAATAAGTCAAAGTAGTAAATTTATCTTAAAAGATGAATGATATAGATTTAAGTGACATATAAACTTCATTTAAATAACAAAATGCACTACTGCAACATCACTCGAAGACAAGTTGCCAAGTTAGAAGACTGGTGTTTCCTTCCAGCCAATTGGACAAAATATAACTAGGATGCCACTTATGACCCATATGATACACATATAGGATCCGGGTATGGTGATTTCATATCGGCTTCCTCCTCCTTTCTCGTGCGCATACAAAGTGTTGTTCAAGCTGAAGGCTTTGGTCTTCTACATGACATACAAACTTTATGGCACCCGTAGATTTCGGAAAGTTATTTTTTAAGAGAATTCACAAACTCTAGTGGAACTGATAGATCATAGAAGCTACAAGAAAGAACATAGCAATGTGCGGTTTACTGACATACGACATTGGTTAAACCATTTTGTAGGTGTCCATGTAAAGGATGTTAGACCAAGCAACAATCATATCGCGGACATACTAATTCATCATTCATTTTATAAATAATACTAGTTAGTAGTTACTAACCCATATTTTGTAATAACTATGTTATTTTTACAAAATCAATACAAAATAGTTGCTCAAACCAAAAACAAAATGTACTTTACATCAACGAAATCACTAAAATTATCCTGAAAACTTATTAATCATTCCAATTCCATGGATATATATTGAAGAAGCATACAACTTTTCAAATGAAATTTACAAGGACTAATCGAATGTGGTCCCCACGGAGCAGACAAGCAAGCGACACGTCGCAATCACGTCAATCTTAAAATAAAAAATCTTGGGGCCGTTGTTTCTCCACTCTCTTTTTTAAAAAATTACTATTATTTTATTTATTTATCATAGGTTATTACTATTTTTACCTTTTTCACTGAAACGAAATCATTTTGTACTTCCATGAAATCTTATTTATGAGACACGCGCCAAGACATTTTCAACCTCACTAACACCCATCCACGCGCCTATGCGTATAATATATATATATGGGCTAAAACATTGATATATGGTCCTATCCAAAACCAGAGGAATCTAAAAGAAATATTACAGCTTTATTCTTTTTTTTTCTCATCTAAATTCATCTGTTCAAACTCGAATCAAATTTAGGGTATATTATGAGTGCTACATTTCACAATAATAAACTACTACTATATTATCGTCCCAGGATATGTCACATAAACAATGAATTTCTTTAATATAGCATGATAAGCAAGCATGGGGAAGAATCATGAACAGAAATGATATATTAAAGATAGAGAATACGCAAAAGTGGAAGGGGTGGTGTATATAAAAATAGTTTATCATATACGTCGATTCAACGTGGACGGAAGAGATTAACCCAGAATCGTTTAGTGTCATGCATGCATGCATGTGCCATCAATATCTTTTATCAAATATCATTTAATTTCAACCATACCGTACACGACTTATACATATCTCCACACATTATATATATAGGTATATCCAGTCAGTGTGTATATATGGCGAGATTTTAACTCAATCTTAATTTAATTCGGATTTAGCATAATTCTTGTTATGTCATTGTATTTAAGTATATCTAGTTCATGCCACCAAATGATTGCGGTTGATTTACATTGTATTTAAGTGGAAAAAGAATTGCTAATTGATTTTGAGAAGATATCTCCCAAACCTAGCATGATATCAGAATTCAAACTGTATACATGAACTTAAATTCTTCCGACTCTAATAATTCCAATTGATCTTATTTAAAATTTGTTATGGTCCAATAATAGATCATTCTGATATTATTTAAAATCAGTCCAGTCTCATTAATGCAGCCAATCTAATTTGATTTTTTTTCATTTTTTTTGCAAATCATTTTTTCCTACAATTAATCATAAAAATATATTTTGGAAGAAAAACAAAAAAAAAGTTTAAATTACGAATAATCATTCATCATGAAATAATCACACATATTAACTCACGCCGTGAACCCCTAGTGTAATGCCATAAATTATTAGAACATTCATATTGGTAAGCTTTTGATGAGTCTTATAACCAATAAAATAAAATAAAATATAAAAAAAAGGAGAGAGGAAGGGATTAGAGTATCATAAAAGGATAAGACTATCTCTATAGACAGAGACTTAAGAGACTAAGTCTCATAGATTCAAGAGACTAATGTAATAAAGACGTGGGTGTTCTTAATCGTATAATTATACTGTGCTAATGAGGTTAATAATATTTTTGCAGCAATATATTGGCCCCATCGTTATCGGACTTAATTGATTCATCGAGGTTACTTTTCTTGTTTTGGTGTTGTTGTTTGAATCTTCATAATATAAATTTAATTTGGGTGTTGTTAAATCCCCTTTCTTTCGGTTGTTTTCTTGTCTCCGAAAATTTTTGTTTGGTTCGCCGGCTTATGTCTGTGGAGAACTTTGTGTTACCATTGGCAAACGTGTAAGATGTGTGTAAGATCTTTGGTTTCTTTTTAATAAAATTTCAGGTTACAAAAAAATAAAAATGAGATTACTAATATATATTATATGTATGGACAGGTGGTTGGAATCGAATAATAGAGGTGTTGGTGACTCATATTCACATATATCGTTTCCCTCAATTGCGACTATTTAAGAAAATAATTCATGACATTATTTATTTTTAGGTGTGGATTTTTTTTTCCATCTTTCATTTTTATATTGAATTCGGAGGGAAGAACGTAGATTAATTAATCTTTATAAAAATATAGACTAATTAATGAAAGAAAACCAACATCGAAGCGATTGGGGATGAGTTTAGAGGAGTGATTTCGGTTAAAGAAAAAGAGTGTCGTATGCATGTGTGGATTAATGCTATGAAGCATTTGGTTGTCTAAATCAATGACCTTTCCATCATGGGATTCACTGATTTTGAAGTTCAACTATGAGCGTCTTGAAAAGCATTGCTTCCATTGCTATTTGTTTTCTCATGAACTCAAGCACTGCCCTCTCAATATCAACAATCTAATGACAGAAGATGTAAAGAAGGGTATCAACAAGCAAGAACCAGTGCATCGCTTACAGACGGATCGTGCTTTGCATACTGATACGAAAAAAACATGGGACCACCTCGCATGGAAACACGTCACAAGCCTTACCAGTTTCAAGCCAAGGCAGAGGATAACAGTAACTGGCTGGAACATCATAAATGTGGCTATAAACATCGTGGCTCTTCTCAACAGCGTCATATGCAGTATGGTGACTACGCTCACAACTACAGTCGTGACTCTCGTGGTCAAGGCAGAGACTCGCATGACTACTACCCCAGGTACACAAACACTATAATGATCACTCTCTTGATTTGCATTGTAGATCCATTGAGTCATCTTCACGTTGTGATACTCGAGTTGGGAACTCATTTCCTCATCCGGAGAATATTGTTCATTTTAAAGGTTCCTTACCTTCTTCACAATCACCAAGTAATAGGAAAGATAAGGTTGTTCTGGTTAATATGATGATGAAACTGTGGGTAACTCTCCTGGGCATGGGCGTAAGGAGTTTGTATCTCCAAACACTTCAACACAGTTCCCAGAGGGGAGTACTCTGAGTCGAATCATGCATCCAGTCCGGCCAAAACTCGACATCCATCTATTGAGAGAATTATCAACCCTGCTTTGATAGCTCAAGAGCGTTCTTGGTCTATTGGTGGGAGTAGTTTGGGTCATAAAAACAGTTTGTTAGTTCTGGCTACTTTACCAATGATAATGAGGCTGGAGAGTTATCTTTGGAAGTCACAATGCTAGATACACATCGTTAGCAACTTGACCGTGTTGCGGTGGCTCTATGTCTCGGAAACATATTTCTTTGAAGCAGTCGGGGAGGAGCACGAAACGTAAAGTGCCTGTGAAAAGTGCAGGTTCTTTTAGTCATGCAAGCTAGTGGAAAGGGGATTTCAGTCATGAACCTACTATGATACCTTCAAAAACTACTAAGAAGAGAGCTAGGGCATTGGTTTTTAATAATGAACTTAAATTAATCCCAACGACAAAAGAAAGTAAAGGGAGTTACGCAGAAGAAAGGCACTTCAGTTGCCAATTCCTTACCTCGCATTGAGGGTAATTATCTCGTGTTAAGGGTTCTTCAAATTCGACGTCACAAAACAAGAAAGCACAAGCAAAAACAGTGGCTTTCGGTTTGAAGTCGTTGCCTCCCCAATGAGTATTGTGAGCTGGAACTGCCAAGGTGTCGATGGCCCTGAAACAGTTCCGCCTCTCAAGGAGATGCGTAAAAAACATTTTCCTGATTTTTTTATTTCTTATGGAAACAAAACAAAATAACCAGTTTTTACTTGGTTTGCAACAAATTTAAGTTACAATAATCTATTCACTGTAGAGTCAACCGGTCTGAGTGGTGGTTTGGCTCTCATGTGGAAAAGTTGTTACAATGTTATTGTTGTTTCTTCGAATAATAGGATCATCGATTTGTACGTTCAGTTCCGATCCATCTCTTTTTATCTTTCTTGTGTTTATGGCAACCCTGTACGATCTTGACGTTTTATCGTTTGGGATATGTTATCAAGTGTTGCTTTGAGTCGAGATGAGGCATCGTTATTGGCAGGAGATGCTAATGAAAAATTGGGGGACCTACGAGAGAGGATAATAATTTCTGGGACTTCCGTAACATGGCTTCTAATTGCAAAATTCAGGAACTACTAGTCATGGCAATTCATTCTCTTGGGTTGCTCGGCGCGAGTGTGGATGGATACAATGTAAATTTGACCGTAGTTTTGGCAATGATGCTTGGTTTACGGATTTTTCGCAATCAAAGATGACATATTTACATCTTTGGGGATTGGATCATAGACCAATTTTAATTAACTTTGCCCATGACCCTATGGTAATGGGCAAAGGAAAATTTTGTTTTGACAAACGGTGGTTAAAAAAGCCAAACATTGAGGCGGTGATACGGAAAGGATGGGACGAGATCTCTGATCGGAATTCCTCCTCTTTAGCATCCCGCATTCAAAGTTGTCATCTTGAGCTTTCCCGTTGGAAGAAGAGATCGAATGTTAACTCAACGACTCGAATACAAGAGCTTCACGTTGCTTATGAGGCCGAGGATGCAAAATTGAATCCGGACCCTTCAGTGATGCATAACCTGAAAACGGAGCTTGCCAAAGCATACAATGATGAGGAAAAATTTTGGAAGCAAAAATCACGGGAACAGTGGTTGAAGTCGGGCGACAACAACACCAAATGTTTCAATAATTCGGTTAAAGGATGGAGAATGCAGAATGGGATATTGTTTCTCAAAGATGATATGGGTCATGAGTTTTATTCCGAAGGGTCGAAGAAAAAAATTGATGTGGAATATTTTACGACCATATTCACTTCGTATTCTCTTAGGGATATGGAGGAGTTGTTTGACGGGTTACAACCACATGTTGATGCTGAAATGAATGTATTGTTGACAAAGCCAGTCACAACAGAAGAGATTAAACTTGCAGCTATAAGTATCAAAGGCGACAATGCGCCTGGAGATGATGGATTTACTACTGGTTCCTACAAGAATTATTAGCATATCGTGGGTCTCAACGTGGTCTAAGAGATAACTGAATTTTTCTACACTGGGTTGTTTCTGGCATATAGGAATCACACTCATATATGTTTTTTTCCAAAGGTGACGGCACCTTCGCATATGAAATACTTTTGGCCAATTAGTCGTTGTTCAGTTCATTACAAAATTATTTCCAAAATTTTGCGTGACCGTCTCAAAGCTATTCAACCAGACTTGGTCTCGGATATGCAAGGAGCGTTTGTCTCTGGTCGGCTAATTGTAGATAATATCCTCATAGCTCATGCACTCATACATGGACTCCGGATAAACGAAAAGGTCAACAATAAGTTCATGGCTATTAAAACGGATATGACCAAGGCTTATGATAGGGTGGAATGGAGTTTTATGGAAAAGCTTTTAAGGAAATTTGGTTTCTCGGAATTTGGGTCCATTAGATAATGGCATGCATTACCTCGGTGTCGTACTCTGTGCTTTTGAATGATCAAACCCGTAGTTATTTCAAGCCAGAAAGAGGTCTTCGACAAGGAGACCTGCTATCACCCTTTTTGTTTATTCTGGGTGTTGAGGCATTTGTCAATGTGCTCAACCAATCGGACCTTGCGTTTCATCTACATGGGATATCTTTGGTAGAAGGGGGTCCTTCCGTGCATCATCTATTATTCGCAGATAATAGTTTGCTAACCTGTAAAGCTTTGCTTGAGGAAAACGCTGAAATCTTGCTATGAGTGAAGCTGTATGAAGATGCTTCAGGATAGATGATAAATCCAAGCAAATCTTCAATTATTTTTTTGTGCTCATATTCCGGAGGATATTAAGGAGAAAATTGATACACAAAATTTTACCATTTGTATTTAACCGCAAGAACACAACTAAAGCGATGTAGTACTTAGGGATCGAATCCACAAAGACCAATAAATTGCAAAACTAATTTAATAAACTCTAAATTAAATATAGGATATCGGTTTTTGGTTTTTTAAACCACTGCAAGTGACTAACAAATTATGGTGAGGGTTTTAGACAATTAAAAGCAAGGTTAGGCCTTGGGAAATTCGGGTAAAGACTCAAAACTGCAGTCAGACGCGTCGAGTGTTGATCGACACCGCATGGTAAAAATAGGTACCTCTTAATTCTCAAACATGAAACCTATTGTAATGCAAACCAACTTCCATTGTGAATGCAATCTATAATTAATTCCTAGCAAACCATTTTCCTTTGTGAGTCCTAAGGGATTAATTATGCAATGAGCCTAGGTTCAGTTGTTCATAAACTATCCAAACCAAATTCCTTTGTGAATAGATAATTTACTCCTAATAAGATGGGTTAAAGCAATTATTAACACTTCTATGTATAATAATTAACCTATGATCTAGTTCAAGGGTAACTAATCTATGAACTAGCAATGAACATAATCTAGAGGAAGAATTAAGGATTTCAACCTAATTTAGATTTATGGCAAACAATAAATCATCTAAACCCTAAGAACCCTAAGCCTAACAAGAGAATTACTCAGACATTGCTAAGCAAAACATCATGCAAATTAATTGAAAACAATAAGATATCCAAAAGGAAAACAAAGGGTTCAAGAAATCTCTCTCCCTAAAACTCTCTCAAAATAAATTAATGCATAAGCCTAAACAATGACTGTATATAAGTATTTATAGGGGTCTGGACGGATTTTAGAATTAAGGAATTAACATAAAAGAATTGGTAAGAATCTTTGTCTTTTTATGGAAATATAGGAAATATTTGTCTGGTGTCGATCGACACTAGGGTGGTGTTGATCGACACCCTCCTATGTTTTTGCCATTTTTCTTCGTTTTCTTTTTGTCTCTCCAAGCTTCCCTTTTTGTTCCATAATTCTTCTAGATCATTACAAAGATCCAAAACTCGTCCATGCACCTAAAATGACTCACTTGAACTCTAATAATAATATATAGACTCTAAAATATAAATAATTATATATTTATTATCATAAAAACCGGTAAAATACGAGATATATCAAAAATTAAGGAAACACTGACATTTTCAAGGAAGGTGGGAAGGTTCATATCTCAGACTCTGAAATATTTTAGTGGCTCGAAACGTCGTCTTTTGAATTTCATTCATGAGAAGCTAAAATCTCGTTTAAATGGCTGGTTTGTGAAAGCTTTATCGAATGGAGGAAAAGAGATGCTACTAAAGTCAATTGCTTTAGCTTTGCGATTTATGCAATGTCTTGTTTCAAACTTTTAAAAGACATGTGCCAAAAGCTAACTAGCGCAATGACTGAGTACTGGTGGAGTAGTGGAAGTAACCGACGTAAAATCTCATGGGTGGCTTGGCAAAAACTATGCTTGTCCAAAGAGAATGGTGGACTTGGATTCCATGACATTACGAGTTTTAATTAGGCACTTTTATGCAAACAAGCTTGGAGGTTGTTGGAGAACCCAGATTCTCTTCTATCTCGTCTACTCAAGAGTCGTTACTTCTCACACGGCAATTTCCTGGACTATAATGTGGGGGATCGTCCTTCTTATGCGTGAAGAAGCTTGATGCATGGGAGAGAGCTGCTAAACAAAGGATTGGCGAGATTGATTGGGAATGGTAATGATACACTGATTTTCGCATCGCCTTGGTTATTTGATTCAAATCCTAGATTACCAGTTCCTCGCCAGAGAACCTTTGAAAATAATCTCATATTATCGGAGTTAATGGTGTCTGGTACAGCTGTGTGTAATGATGAATTGCTTAAGGAATTATTTTATGACAGGGATGTTGCTCCCATTCGCACAGAATCAAGCCATCGCTGCCCATCTACGGTGGGTATTTCTGGGGACACACGACATATGGTCGTTACTCAATGAAGATAGGGTATAATGTCTTAATGTTGCACATGTAGTTAATGCTCATCCTCTACCATCGCTGGAGAAAGCGCTTGGGAGTAAGATATCGAAAGTTAAAGCGTCCCTGAAAATTAAGCATTTCTTGTGGAAATGTCTCTTTGGTGCTCTCGTTGTCAGAGATCGCCTAATTTCACGAGGAATGGATGTAAATCCACTTTGCCCAGCATGTGGATTGGCCAATGAAACAATTGCTCACGTGTTATTTCATTGTCTTCTTGTTGTGGAGGTTTGGGCACATGCCGGACTGACCTCCCCCCTCATGGGTTCTCGGTCAATTCCATGTTCCCAAATATTCATTTCATGGTTGGACATGTCATAACAATGTTCCGTTTCCATTTTGTTGTCTTCTATGGCAGATATGGAAGTCAATGAATGCTCTGGTATTTAAACAACAGTGGTGGATGGCTGATCTTATTATCCAACGGGTCCAGGCTGAATACCAAGAATGGTTGGTCGCCAATACACCGGAAAAAATAAATGTGAGTAGAGTCAAACCGCAGGGTTGGAAAAAACTGATACTACCTTGGATTAAGTGTAATGTAGCTAGCTCATAGGTGCGCCCTAATATGCTTAGCGGAAATGTGTGGATTGTGCGAAACAATAATGGGACTCCTCTTTTTCATGATCGCAATGCCTTTGCATATATGACTTCTCGTCTGGAGTCGGAGTTACAAGAGATCATATGGGTGGCAAAATGTGCATCTGACTTGCATTTGCAAAATATTTGTTTTGAAGTTTCGGACACTCAACTTGTGGATGCTTTAAAACTTCCTTCTCATTTCCCATAAGTTAGGGCTATACTACATAAGGTGCTAGGAGCTCTAGAGGCGATTAATGGATGGTCGATAAGTTACGTCACGGCATCGGTCAATCAAATAACGATACAAATGGTCACAAATGTAACTAAGGGACATCGTTATCAGTCTTATATTTCTTGCAATGGACCGACTTGATTATCAAACAGTACGATTTAGAAAATGCGAGTTAATTTCCTTTGATTAACTTATTTTTTTGTTAAATTCTCAAAATTATCTTTCTATAAATTTGGTGATCTTTTTGGTTGTAAAACTTTAAGCTAATTTTTCTATCTTTAATAAAGTTTTGCGACAAAAAAGAAATTAATGCAAGGAATTCTCATCGGAGCACGATAGGTAAATTAAAAACTCCCTCGTCACACCATCATTATCTAAAACATGCCCTTCCAATATAGACAAGTCACCCATTTTTTTCCTTTTTTACAAGTCACCCATTTGATCACTAGTTAATACTGAAAATCATGTATTCAGACCCATGCAAAAAGAGAAAAAAACGGTTTATATACTTCTTTTGACAAATTTATCACTAACTTTGAATTGATTTAGTTTTGTCGACATATTAATTTATAATTTCATGATATATATATATTTTTAATTATCTTGATCGGTATTATTGAAAATAAACAATTCAAAAATACAAAGAACAATAAATCAAAATAATAAAAACTCTAATATCACAAACCTAAATAAAACTATCTACATACTACGGGACCAAACATGAAAGTTCTTCTGATCTTGAAACCATGAAAATTCTTTTAAATAAAGAATCCAAACAATCGTATTCTTCAGGGCCGGCCCAACAAATGTCAAAACATTTGACTGCCTAAAGAAAACAAATATATATGCCCTCAATGTTGTTCGAACTCTGGTTGATTTATAATCAATGATAACATAACCATTAGACAACAATAAATAACTTGTTCAATTATGTTGCCCCAAATTCTTATTGAAATTTTGGTGCATAAAATTTGTGCTTCTTGGGCTTTAGCCTTGGACCGGGCCTGGTCTTCTTGAATCTTCAAAAATATTGTATCTTTGGTTTGTCAAGTATTCTAGTTGAAAAAGATAAGTTTCAACAAAGGGAAACCAAAAGAAAAAATACTAACCATAAGTTTTATCTCCAGAATAATTATTTGGAAAAGATAAATAAGCTTTAATTTATCAGAAAAAACTATAAACTCTAATTTACCAGGAAAACTATAAATCTTAATATACCAAAAGAAACTATATGTTGTATGATCTAATTAGAAAAATAACATCCATATAAAAAAATAATAAATGAAACTTTTCCGATGGTAATTAAAGAATGATAGTCAGAAAAATGAGAGATAAAATATTTGAAATTAGAATTAGGGTTATTGGAAAGAAGGCCAGAGCAGAGAAAAGGGTTCTTTGTTTTCCATAAAATATTTTTAAGGCAACGATTTGTGCACCGAACTAAAATATATGGGAAGTTCTGTATCATGTCGTGCTTTTAAAATATGCTTAGAAGAAGTTAGAACAATATATAATATTGTTAAATTGTGTTAAAGCTACTAGTGGGAGACCAAAACAGACATTTCGTCTCTTGTTTAATTTGCGATCTTCACGCCAAATTAAATAATCGGACAAAGTGGACCCGCTTTAGAGGACTCAACATAAATGCAAA
>OVAP01000051.1:20022-33509 GCA_900406295.1 Aurinia saxatilis | reverse complement strand
AAAAAAAAAGCAAAAAAAAAAAAAGGAAAAAAAAAAAAGAGAGACGTTGAGAAAATATCAAAAATAATTACAGTAACATGCATTTTTCTGCAATGCCAACGCATTCCAATTCAATACCACAAACAATTAGAGATTTAGGGTCATTAAGTAACACAAAAACTTTAGTAAATAATGGTAATTTTTAAAATATTAGGATCCACTTGGTAGAAGTTAGAACAAAAATTTGTCAATTGTAAAAGCAATTAGAGTATTCTTAATCTTGATTTTCTCTAATTATTTTTGTCAAAATAAAAAGTTTTAGTAAATAGTGGTAGTTTTAATAATATTGTATAAGTGGTATTTCAAAAATGAGTATTTCACAAGTGGTAGTTTTTAAAATTTTACTTTGACATACAAGATTTTTATTATCGAAAATAAGTCTTCTTTTATAAACTACATAAAAATCCAAATAAATTAGTTATGGTAATTTTTGGTACTGTACTAGTAAATTTTTTAATAATTACTATGTGAATATCTGTGCTACGCGCGGATTTATGTTAATTTTTGTTTACAAATTGTTTGGACTTTGGATCCTTAAAAAAATATCTGATACCAGTGAGAAGAAAATACAACTAAAATTGTTCAAAAATTTTTACGCCAGTTCAATAGGAACCATGAAATAAAAAAACTAGACCCAGGTTAGTTTTTTTATAATGTTGAACACATAATTAGAGAGAGTGCTACTATGAAAAACATCAGAAAGAGTTATGAAGTCTAATATGTACAAAATGAATCTTCTTTATGTTGGTGAGAATACCTATTTTTACGTTTGTTTCCACTCCTTGAATTTACCAAAAAACTAACCATAGTTTTAAAATATTAATTTAATTTGGTTAATCAAACAGAATAATCTCACTTCTGCGAACATGTACTATATATCAACATATTTACATAACTTGTGTAAAATGTAAGCTAAAAAAAACTAAAACTATTTATATATTTTTTTGTATTCATAACTCATGCTCTGTCTCCCTTCTTGTACCATAAGTTGAAGCGAGTATTTAAAAACATTAAGGTAGCGTTATATACAAAAGATCAAAGAATATTTTCCCCATTTTTTTCCAAATGATAGTCAAGGAATTTGAATCTTTAATGTATAACACAACTCAGAAAAACTTGTCTCAAACTCATATTCTTCATTACATTTTTATTTTACTAACATCAGAGGACTACAAAGACAACTTCAAGAAAACTTAAGCAAAACAACTCGGTCTTCTTGTATGTGTCCATATCTTTCCTATGGGATGCTTTGGCTGCTGGATAGGCTCTCACTCCTAGCATTTCTTGGTTTATTCTTTGATGACATCATTTAAATCAGCAATTTGTTTGTCTTCTTGTTTATATCTGGTTGGGAATCTGATATGAAACCTACCCCGAGAAGCGAAGTGTGCGCCATAGAAGGGATTACGATCTAGTTGGAGAACGGAACTACTTGAGGAGGAAACTGCTGCGGTGAGAACGGACTCGGAAACTCCTATGCCGACGATGATGAGATCGTAGGTAATACAATCAAGAGGAGGAGCATAAGGAGGAAGCATATAGTTTCATGGGGTTTCATGGGGTTTTTGTTTCAGAAAATCTCCTTTCACAATGGCATTCATTTTGATTCAACTCATATAAAAGATGTGATTATAGAAGATAAATAAATAACGTAAACAAAATGAGAAATAGAAAATTTTATGAACAAAAAGACAGAGGTCAGCTTTTGTTACCTTGAAGATGGTCGTGTATGGAGGTGAAGATGAGAAGACATAAAAAACAAAAGCTAAAGGAAATGCCCAACCAAACATACTTCAAGCTGCTTATGGAGTTGCTTTTAAAATTCTAATTGAAGTCGCAGAACCTATGTAATAAATATTCAACTTTAGTTTAAATGTGATTAGTAATATAAATGTAAGACTTTTCAGACGAGGTGAATCTCTAACAATCGTGCTTACCCTTTCAAATCATGAGATGTTGGATGTTAATACAATATCAATTTTTCAAGCAAAAAAAATAAAAGATAGGAACCACTTTAGATTCTATCGCATCTGGTCTTTATCTAGCTGCCTTTTATATCTAGTTTTAGATACAAAGCAACCACCATTTTTATTTATAAGAAAAATCGATGCAGTTAACAGCACGAAACAAATGCAGGGCGAAAAGAATTTACAATAAGAAGTTAAGAACCTTGAAAAGGATTTTAACATGATCTCAGCATTCTCTCCGGAGTAGCTTCTAAATAGGAACAACAGAAATTACCCAGAAACTAAAAGGGGAAGTTAAGCATATTCTAATATAGACCACATAGAACTGATGTTTGTTTTGGAAAGGAAAGAGCGAAATTGCTAATTTTTCCAGCTCCCAAGATTGCTCACAGCCTCAGATATCCTTGTGAACATACATGGTTTGCATGTTTCATTATTGCTTTGTGAAGATATTGTGCTGGAACACCGCAATTCTGGAGACGGAGTTTAATATGGTGATGTTGAACAAAATGAAGTTGTGATATTTGTAGTGATTTCTGGTCCTAACACAGTGCGAAGTGAAGGACTTCCTGGCTGCATTTGAAAGAGAACTTCCATCCGGTGTGATTTAAGCGAAGCGTTTCAGACTTCCTGGATTGTGCTTAGGTATCGAGCTGAAACCAGAGATTAAACATCAAGTTTGGTGAAGTATGGTGTATTGTTTAAAATAATTAATCTTTTACCTCAAACTCGATGGCAGTGTTGGATGGACTCCTTCATCTCCGATTTCTAATTTGTCAATTGCAGATTGTTTCATATAATCACTGGAACTGGCCTCTTATGAAGTGACCGCTTGACAAGGGGGCCATCGTAAACAGAGAAATTCACGCCCATAATGAACAGAAGCTCGTTGGTTCTTAATGAACACACAATCTTGCATAAAAGCCAAATATATTAGAAGAACATTCAGATTCTACAGTTAACAAACGAAATCGAGAGGAGAAGAAGGCGAAGGGGAAGTCGAGAAAGTGGAAAACCTAAAACGTTTCAGTAGACTTTTGTCTGGTGTGCTAATAAGGGCTACGCTATTCAGACTTAAGGGATTGCCGCCGGCACCGACCCGTGCATCTATTGTGAAGGAAATTTCGTTAAAACAATTATCCAACAACACAGATCTACCAAAGTATCCTTTCTTATATAACCAAACCATTCACATTCTACAATTAACAAAACCATTTCAAAGGGAAAAAACCGTCATACATCGAAGAAATAGGAGCGAGTTGGAGTGATTCGACCACTGAAGTAGCGAAAAATGTTATTTGTGGAGTTGATTAAAGAGATAGATTTGCAACAAAGCATATCATTGTACACATCGGATCATAATCATAACACCACAGATTTAAAAGTTAACAGATGTAATTAATGTGTGTGGTAAAGAGGCAGAGCTTATAGAAAACGTAAGAAGACGATATAGCAGGCATTGATGATGGGTGGTCCTCTCCGAATAGTCTCTTTTCATTTTCCTCTACACGTGTCGTCTTCACATGTCACCACATGTCACTTTGATGGAGAGGGACTTCATCTTTTATATAATAGATTCTTTTATAAAATTAGACAATTTTGGTTAGAAAATGATTTTAGATTTCAAACCCTAGTCTTATAAAATCGAAGGAATCTAAGGGGGGGGGGGGGTTATTGGCAGATGAATTCCCAAAGTCTTTTGAAATTCTAATATTCCATTGTTATTGGGAGACGGATTGTTGAATTCTTAATAAAATCCTTTGTTATTGGTTGATGGATTCTTAAATTCTTATTGAAATCCTCTGTTATTCAAATTTTTTTGTTATTACGGATTCTACAATTCTATTAAAATCTATGGTTATTGGGACATACATTTTTTGTAATTTTACTCATTAAACATGATTATGAAAATCTTATGGGTACACATGAGATTCTTAGAATTCTTATCACTAAAGTTTTTACAAACCTCCCAACTTTTAAAATTCTCTGCAACTCTATACAAATCTCCCAAACTCTTTAAATTTATCAACTCTTTACCAATCCAATAACCAATAACAGCCCCTAATATTTCTTTTTATCAGATTTTATTAGAGAATGGACATAACTACATGAGGTAATTCTTATTTTAAATTTTTAAATATATAAACGAGTATGTTGGTAACACTACACACATTGTATTATGATATTCCGGTCATTCGAGATAAAGAAAACGATCTCCGATCGTTGAAGGAAGCAAGATCAAGAAGAGGAAACACCAGCTCAGCCAAGACATGCATATTCTTTACGACATTGGCTTCAAGGGTTTGTACCTTTACCACGTGATCGAAGTTAGGGTTCTTTTCAGTTTCCTTGATTATAGAGAGATTCGCTATGGCTTCCATAAAGCAGTGTGTTCTCTTGGCGAAGGCCATCAACACAAAGGTACTCCTAGACCTGTTCAACGCGAGTCTTCAACTATAATCTCTAGCCTCCTAGGACGCCTCTTTGCGTGTAGACCGCAACTCACCTTCCCGAGCAGGTTGCAGAGTGTCGTGCTGGATTTTCAGCTCATATAACACGGTCTATATCTCGTCAATCTAACACCTTGCCACATCCAATGTACTTTGAGAAGACTCTTGAGATCCCATGAGTTTCTTGTTGCTTTGCATAAACTCCTTAACCTTAAATCGAGCTAGATGCGCTTCCCTGGAATCGTAATCATTCTCATCCTTAAAAGAAATGAGAGAACGCACCTCATAGGAGAGTTCCCAAACATGTTTCCTCATCTCTCCGTCCTCGTCCTTATCCTATTCTTTATCAGGAATGGACGCACGAGCCAGCGTCAGCTCGTCAAGGTCTCTATATTCTCTTCTTTTGACCACTTGTTTTTTTTTCTCAATAAAGAGTTTGTCCAGAATAAGGAAAGTAGTCCCGAGTTAATCTGAAACTGGAGTTGGCCTCGTGGATGAGGGGCATGGAAGATGGTTGTATCTCACTTATCTACTTTATCTACATAGTTTATAGACTACGAACGGATGGTAGCAGAGAGCGCGTAAGTGATGGAGTTCTTCTCTCTCTGTATAATGAGTCTAGCTCATTCCGTCATAAGTAGGAGTTCTCCCTGATTTCTTGGATTAGTCTTTCTCGTGTACACGGTGTGAAGTTCTCCCTCGTAGAAGGCAACAATGCGGTTATGAGCCGCCATCAACTACCAATTAATACAAATGAGTAAAATGAGGAGAAAGTTGAGAAGAAAGAGAAAGGAGACATGAGACATTACCTAACAAAACAGCTCAAACATATGGATGAAATTCCAATATTCGACCGATAAGAAACGACTAAGTGGAGCTCACGGAAGTGACATGTGAGGGTTGTCGTGGCCACGTGGTTTCTCGTGATAAAAATGTTGGATTTATACCCAAATTCCAACTTGTACTGAAGGGCTAGGGTATGATTGACATTACTCGAAGAGTTGCTCCTCTATGAGTGCCACATAGCCCTCATCTTAGATCGAGGAGGCAGGACGCCCAACAAGAGCTCATGACCCTGAGTATTTTTATCAACCTCATTGATCTCCTCATTTGAAGCTTATTCCAAAGCCACTGATGAAACCTTGATACAAAAAGTTTTTCCACCCCAAACAAAGCTTGATACAAGCTCGCAAGGTTTTGATAAAACAAATGTTGGATCACTAGCTGGGCTAAGGACCTCTCTAGCTAATTTGGGATAGCGTGGATGTTAGAAGTTGATCGAGGTTCACCACTTAAGGCTGCATAATGCCTTGTAATAAGAACAACACTCTGTTTGTGGAGATATTCTCGACATAAAACAAGAACAAAAATAAGAGACGATCTTTTAACAAAACATTTTCTTAATTCATTCAAATGTTTGATCTTTACAATGGAAGAAGAGATGAGCTTATATAAGCTCAATTTACAAATAATAAAATAAATCAACATAAATGCAGAATCAATCAAATTAATAACGGAAATCAATTAGTAAATAAATAAAGAGGATTTTTAGCAATCCACCTTATTGATTTGTTGAATCTAGACATCTTCTGGATATATGCATTTGTTGATTGTTTTCTCGAGACTTTCTTTGAAATATAGACTTGATTTGCATATTGGACCATTTGCTGATTAGTAACCGTATTTTTGAAACTGCATCATTTAACCCCCTTAAATAAAAACCCTAAAGCTTAAAAACTAAACCATAATATTTATTAAAATTAAATCATAACTCTAAAAGGATTTAACCCTAAACCATAAATCCTATAAACTATGAGTCAATCACCTTAAACCTTAACAAATTTGTCAATGATAAAAAATTTGTTGCTTTGATAAATAGTGGTAGTATTGAAAATATCTCAAAAATAGTATTTTAAAAAGGAGATGTTTTTTGTTTTTTTTTTTGTAACCTCTTTCTCTTGAAATGTAAGAAACAAAACATTCCAAAGCCTACATGCCCAGATAATTCGAAGCCCAATTCCAAATAAGTCTAACTAGAGAGTTTCAGTAGAACCATAATTAAACCAAAACACTTACAATACAACCAAATAAACGGTCAAAGTAACCAAGAAGCCCTAAGGAACGAGAAAATTAATATGTTTCAGTTGTGGCCGCATAGAAGGGATCAAAGAATCAATAAGCGAGTCAGTGAAACCAATATTGAATAATCCGAGAGGTTTTAGCTGGGTTGGTCTTCCAAAATGAAGATGACATATACGCACCATTGAATCAATTTGGCGGAAGAGAAGGTCAACCGACTTTGAAGTTTGCATGTGTAATCGATGGTTTTGCTCCGTCTAGAGAGAGTAGATGCACGATTGCCAAATGATTAGAGTCATCATTGTCTTAGAGATATTATGAGGTAATGAGGATGGATCCTGTAGTGGAATATCCCAAGATCTAGCCGAAGCCAGAGAGAGGTGATTAATGACTTTACCCCAAAAAGACCAAGAGTAAGGGCAATCAAAGAAGAGATGATCTCTCGATCCATCTTCATTGGCACAGAGGAGGCAATGGTGGTCCTACTGATTTCTCCATAGCTGAGTCCTATCTCTTGTTGAGCATATGTTTAAAATGAATAATCGGGTAATGAATCTTTGCCTCAAAACTCCTCCTTTAAACCACATAATAAAATGCCAACAAGCCACAGCTGGGAGACCCTAATTTTGTTGTAAATTATTGCTGTGGAGCTCCCCTCTCGTTGTACTTAATCAAGCCATCGAAGATACTTATCGTGGGAATTTGATAGTGTCACATTAGATAGGTGCTTCCATTAGATAGGTGCTTCCGCAGCTGATCTGGTTGTCCGTATCTCCGTCCCAAGTCTGTCCAGAGAGTATGGAGTGTGGCTATTGTAGGAATGCCTAGTATTTGGGGTCCCGAAGGAGCTAAATAGTTATGGAGCTTCCCTAGAGAGAAGAGCAGTTGTCGGTCCAGAAAAGGCAAGTTTTCCCATCCCCTACCTTCAGTTTAAACTAGGGATAAATCTCATTCCTAAGCTTTAGAAGTTTCCCTGCTAACCAAAAGTGTTTGCTATTCTTCTTTATGATCAAGAAATTACTTAGGGATCCATTAAGGACCTCAGACACAAACCACGCCACCCAAATAGAACCTGCTTTGAAGAATAGCACCTAAATAAGCCTTAAATCAAAAGCTCGATTTTTAAACTAGTAAGTTATTAGTTCCCAGTCCACCCTTTTTCTTAGGCGAAGACACTCTTTCCGTATGTGAGTCTTCTGTGGTCCCATGCCAAAGAAATGCTCCACACAGTGAATTTATTAAGTTCACACATTTCTTTAGTAATATGAAAGCTGCACACCTAAAATTGGTTATCTCTGAGATTACAAAGCTTTAAAGTTGTAGTCTTCCAGCATATGATAAAGTTTTTGTAGTTCATGAGTTGAATTTTGATCTGACTTGTTGCATGAGTGAGGCACAACCTTCCATGAATATGCACTTGTTGTTAAGTGACAATCCCAAGTATCTAATGGGGAAGAAAGTATTGGAAATTCTTGTTGCATTGTTTAGTTGGCCAGTTTCACTTGCATTCAATCATGATAAGAAGAAAGTAGAGTTAGTGATGCTAATTGCTAGGCCAGAGAGAAGCTCAAACTCCTTTAGGACTTGCATGATTGCTGTCAAAGAAGATTGAGATCCATTTATGAAGATTAACAGGTCATCTGCAAAGCACATGTGAGTGACTTTTGTTTGCATACATTTAGTATGATACTGGATATTGCATTCTGAAGCAACTTTGTCTAATAGTAGGGACATACCATTCATAACAATAACAAAGAGGTATGGAGATAAGAGATCTCCCTGCCTAATCCACGTTTGCCTTTGAAGAATCCATGGAGACATCCATTATAACCCACTGAAAAGGAAGTAGTGCATATACATCCATCTCAAGTAGATTTCATGTACTTCAATCCCTCTCAAACAACTTATTAAGTATTCCCATTTCAAAATGTCAAATGCTTTAGCGATATCCACCTTTAAGATCATTGATTTAAGGTGTTTCTGATTAGTAATGGCATGTGCAATCTTTATAGCTAACAAAACATTTTCTAGCAGGACCTCTTCCTAGACAAAGGCAGATTGATTGTGGAGAATTAAAAGATGGCAGGATAGGCTTTAACCTTACTACCATGAGCTTAAATATCACTTTGTATAGGGTATTGCAACATGCAATGGGCCTGAAATTTGTTATTATTGTGGTCCCATGCTTCTTTGGGATAAGAGACAGAATAGTGGAGTTAGAGACATAATGGTGGAGTTTGTGTGACAGTAGGGAGATAACCTTAGGAGAGGAACTGAGCTATAGCAGCAATGACCTCATTTCCCACATTGATCAAGAAGCTTTATAAAATCCAGAGGTAAGCCCATCATGACCTGAAGCTTTATTTTCTGATTCAGCTTGAAAAGTGTCTTTCTAGGCATTGTTACCAGTGTGATCTTAAGGAGAGAAGAGCATCCAAAGGATGATAGACCGCAAATCCATTGTGGTGGACAAGAGACATACTGGAGGTAATCAGGGCAGAGAATTGACTTGAAATGTGAAACTGCTAGGCGACTTATTCTTTCTGGCTTAGAGATTTCATCTTGTCTTGTAAGACCTCAAATAGCATTCTGAGAGTTTCCAGTTTTTGTTACCCTGTGGAAATAAGATGTATTCTGGTCTCCATCATTTAGCCAATTATCTCTAGATCCCTACTTGAAACATGATTCCTCTATGGATCTCAAAATGTCCCATTTGACATGTAACTCTCTTTCTTCATGAAAATGTTGTGTGGTGGGATTCTCCAATGTTTTGACCTGCACATATTCAAGTAAAATATTAGCCTCACTCACTCTATCATGGATTTCAGAAAAAATTTCTTTGTTTTAAAACCGTAACTCCTTTATGTGTTTAAGTTTCAGAGAAAGTGAAGATAAGCATGGCCCCTGGGAGCTAGCAATTCCAACAATATTTCAGGTATCTTCAACTATTTTGATGAAGTCTGGGTGTTTGGTAAAGTAGTTTAGAAACTTGTAAGGTTTAGTTCCCACAGTAGGTAGTGGAGTGGCTAAGTTTAGGATACATGGATTGTGATATGAGAATTGAGGGGCTAGGAAAGTAGCTGAGTTGTTAAGGTATTGGCTTAACCAGGTATCATTGACAAGTATCATGACTAGTTTTTTGGCTGTTGGATTGAGTGGTTCTTGTTTGACCAGGTATAATAGAGACCTTGGAATCTGAGGTCAAATAGCTCAAGCTGCTGAAAGCAGTTCTTGAGCTCAATCATAAGGGAGGTTTGATGATTTACTGTACTGAAAGAGTGCTCTGCATAATGCATGATTTGGTTCGGATCTCCACAAATCGCCCAAGATTTTGAATCGAGAGACCTAGAGAGTTAGAGGTTGATTAGGTGACACCAAGTGTCAGTTCTATCCTCCCTTAGATTAGAAGCATAAATTACATTAAAGATAAAGTGATGACCTCCAGGGATATGCACCGGATAGGTGATAGGCTGACTTGTTTCATCAATACAGATTAGATGGACATGAGGATTCCAAATAACTACGATCCTTCCATCAGGGTCAGAAAGGTGGTTTGAGAGAAAGTTCCAGCCATGGCAGGTATGGGATAAGATTTGGTTCATATTTCGTTCTTTGATGTGGGTTTTAGAAGTGTACAACAAAGGGGCTTATAATAGTTTAACCAGTCCAAAAGAGGCTTATGTTCAATGGGTTCATTTAATCTTCGGACACCGTAAGTTTAGGAGGATATAATCACTTCCTTGGGAGGAAGTGAGTCCATGGTTGAGGGTTAAGTTGGAGGGGGGTGGGGGGTAAATGTTTGTGAGATTAATGGGGTAGGATAGAAAAGGATGGAGGATGGTGGGAACCCATGAATTTGGTATGTGGGGGTATTTATTTTTGGTGGAAGAGTGGTTACGAGAGAAAGGATTATAGAGTATTTGGGAGTCTGAGGTGGATGTTTGGGTGAGTGGTTTTTTAGGTTGTTGTTGAAGGTCTTCGGGTGAGGTAACATTGTTAACTTTTTGTATATGATATGTGTGGGTTGGTAGGGGAGGAAAAACCTGAGAAAAAATCGGAGGGGTTGCTAGGAAGAGAGGAAGAGCATGGGATCAAGTACGGCTGAGAATTATAACCGAACCGAAATTACCAAACCGAGGTTTGGTCAATTTGGTTATGGTTCGGTTAACAACAATGAACCGATTGACATAGATTTGAAAAGGGTTCGGTTCATACTAACTTACGGTTAACCAAAATTACCTCGTACATAGGTCTTTGTTCAAAGTTTCTGAAATTAGTTTTGTGTATAACGGCTGATGAAGTTAGACTGTGTGTATTAGGTTAAAGTGAGAAAGAAGATGATGATCTAGATATATGGAACGTGCAAATAAATAAAGATATTTGGGCCAAACAAATGAAAGAGGTTCATATACAATAATTTTTTCTTTTGCGTATGGTGAATTTATTAGAGAAAAATCCTGAAAAATAAACGAACTTTACAACTTTTGCCAGAAAAATACACAAATTTTTTGCGTTGCCATATTAATACACGAAGTGAAATTCTTTTCCATATTAATACACGAACTGAGAAATTTTGTCTTTTGCATACACATCGTCAAAATTAAATTTTGAAAATCTAATTTTACCTTCATCATTTTTTCCCAAATCAATTTGTTTTTAAGTTTTGAATAAAACCCAGAAATAAATATTTTTAAAAAAAAAATCTAAGATAAAATTTAAAATATCCTATAATATTTTATCCTATGATATTTTATAGGGTTTTAGGGTTTAAAATCTACGGTTTAGGGTTTAAACCCTAAAACATAAAATTCTAAACATAAAAAAACATTTGCAACCCCTAAGATATAAACCCTAAATCCTTAAAACTTAAACTCGAATACTTATTAGACACTAAAACCAAACCCTACAGATTTTCAACCCTATAAAATATTATTAGACAAATAAGTATTTAGGCTTTAGAGTTTTAACCCTAAACCTTAGATTCTAAACCCTAAAACCCTATAAAATATTATAGAAAATTTTAAATTTTATCTTAGTTTTTTTTTTGAATTTTAAAATAATTATTTCTGAGTTTTATTCAAAACTTAAAAACAAATTGATTTGGGGAAGAATGATGAGGGCAAAAGTGGATTTTCAAAATTTAATTTTGACGCCGTGTATGAAAATGACAAAAATTTCAGTTCGTGTATTAATCTGGAAACGAATTTCACTTCATGTATTAATATTGCAACGCAAAAAGTTCGTGTATTTTTCTGGCAAAAGTTGTAAAGTTTGTGTATTTTTCAGGGTTTTTCCCAATTTATTAATATATATGATTGTAAATTTATAGGTAGGCCATCGTTAATATTTTTTCTCTTTGATTCAAAATGATTTTTTTTTCAGAACCGAACTAACCGAAGTAACCGAAGTAACCGAATTTAACCGGATTTAACCGGATTTACCAAAATATTTAAAACTTGGGTTATATTTGGTAGAAAATAAAAAAAAACCGGACTAACTGAACCGAACCAAACCGAACCGAATTCTGATTCGAGTTATTTTTGGTAGCTTTATATCTAACCGAACTAACCGAAAGACGAACTAACCGAACCGAACTAACCAAACTCACATGCCTAATACCAAGACTTCCTTATGCTAATCCACTTAAAAATTTCCTTTTGTAGGTGTAGGTGGTAGTGAGGGCAGTAACGCTAGATATGCCCAATTCTATTGCAGTGGGAGCAAATTGGTGGTACCCAGGGGTACTGCACATCAATCTCTGACAGGGAACCATCTTCTTGTTTAATCTCTATGGCGGAAGGCAATGGTTTAGTTATATCTGCATCCACCATGACATGGGTAGTGGTGAGACTCACCATATTCAAGGTATACTCATCTACTCCTCTTGGCTCCCCTATTCCTCCTGCTAAATACATGACTCCACCATTATAATGCAGCTCCAAAGGCACACCTTTGAGACACCTTTGAGATGGGTCCAGATGGGGGTAACATCAAGATCCAAGTCCACTGCCTGACCAAAATTTCAAGGGTAAACATTAGGGGTGGGCGTTCGGTTCTTCGGTTCGTTTTCGGTTCTGTTCTTCGGTTATTCGGTTCCAAGAAAAAAGGTCCAATGGGTACATAATGTATATCGGTTCGGTTTTGGTTTGGTTCACATTCGATTCGGTTCCCAAATTGGAAGAACCATATGGGTACAAAAAAAATTCAGTTCCGGTTCCAGGTAAATACCCGTTAACCGAAAAACTCAACAAAATTTGGGTATACAAACTGGAGAACCGAATAATAACCAAAATCGAAAGAACCGAACCGGAACCAAAACAACTAAAATAACCGCATCAAAACCGAAAGAACCGAATGAAACCTCTAAAATCTCTACATAAACAGAAAAAACGAACCAAAACTTACAAAATTACTAAAATATACTAATAAAATAAATATCTGAAAATAATACGAAAACTCTATTAAAAAATAAAATAATACATTTAAAAGAATTACCCGCACATACATCCAATCTAAAACCAAAATATCTATGAATTTACTTATGTTTCGGATATTCGGTACCCATTCGAATCTTCGGTTCGGTTCCGGTTCTTCGGTTCTAAAAATTTAGGATCCATTGGGTTCTTTTGAATAATCAGTTTCGGTTCGGTTCGGGTATTTTTGATTCGGTTTCAGTTCGGTTCTTCGGTTCCAGTTACTTATGCCCACCCCTAGTAAACATAGAGCATTGACTCACTGACATGCCATACTTTCTTTTCTAGTACCTTTTTGCGTATGAACTCAGTACTTGGATTCATGTGGATTTCAAGCTTGGAGCCTTTCCCCCAAAGGTCTACACATGAACTTCCCTACTATGAAATCCTTACGAATTTATGCTCTAGTTTTGAAGAGAGTTTGGAATTTTCATCTTAGCTTAGTTGGTGAGGAAGTGGAGGGGGGGGGGGGGGGGGGG
>OVAP01000051.1:4493-20014 GCA_900406295.1 Aurinia saxatilis | reverse complement strand
GGGGGGGGGGGGGGGGGGGAGAGGAAGCAATTTTAGTGTGGAATGTGCTTGGAACTTTGGATAGTTTATGGGCCTAAGTCTGGAATGGTTTAAAATTTGAGGTAGGAAGGATTGGTCGAGAATTAGAAACATAGAGGTGTGTAGTTGGGGAGGCATTACTTTAGTTGGGGACACATGGATTTTGATTAATGGTGTAGTAGAGAAGGGTAGCATTGACCAACATAACTGGTAGAGGGGAGGAGAGAGTAGAGGCGGCTGGATTTGCTTGGGGTATTGTTGAATCAGGGTTTACTATTTCAGATCCAGAAACATTGGATTGCAAAATTTTGTGAGATGGGAAAGTATGTGTAAGGGGAGTACCAGGTATTAAGGAAAGAGATCACTCAAGAATATTATGATTGTTGATATCCCTCTGCTTGTTGAGATTAGAGATATGATTGCAAATATCTCTGATTAGATTAGAGATATGATTTGTATAGTTGATTCTTACCATTAACATACTCTGAAAACTCTGTATATATACTTCTTAACAATGATAATAAAGTATTCATTCAGCTTATTCAATATGGTATCAGAGCTTGAGATTACTCTAAATTTTTCTATTATCTTTCTCTCTTAAGCTGTTCTCCTCTTTGTTTTCATGGCTGCCTCAAACCCCACATCTCCTGTTTTTTACTGATAACACCACATCAAAAGACACGATTTCAGCAAACACTCACTAACAACTCTTTCATGTCAATATGAAAAATATCGTGAAGCTTACCTCCACCAACTATCTTATGTGGAGTCACCAATTTCATGCCTTGTTTGATGGGTACAAACTCGCTGGGTATCTTCATGGATCTCAATCCATTCCTGCCCCAACTGTTACTGTTGTTGATGGTGCAATCACTACCAATCCGCTTTATTCTCACTGGAAGCGTCAAGACAAATGGATGTACAATGCTATACTTGGAGTCATCTCTGTCAATCTCCACCCTCTCGTCTCTCGTGCTGTCACCACTGCTGATGTTTAGTCTACACTGGCCAACACATACGTCAACCCGAGTAGAGGTCACCTCCGGAAAGTCAAGGATCAAATCAAATCCTGGAAGAAAGGAACCAAATCTATTTATGAGTACTTTCAAGGTCTCACCGTACGCTTTGATCAATTGGCTATCTTAGGCAAGATTGTTGATCATGAAGATCAAGTTGATTATGTTCTTGAGGGGCTCCCTGAAGAATACAAAACAATCATTGATTCCATTGAAGGTCGTGACTCTCCTCCAAAAATGGTTGAACTCCATAAACGCCTCCTCATTCATGATTCCAAACTTCTTGCTGCCCAACCCACTGCTCATCCCTTATCTCATGCGTCAGCACATGCTTCGACCAACCAAAACCAGTTCCGCATGCCCTGGCAACAACAACAACAATCCTCTCCAGCTCATCGCTCTAACTAGACCTGGCAACAACAGCAGTCCAAACACAACACTACACGATAATCTAAACCATACCCTGGCAAATGCCAATTCTGCCATTCAAGGCCATAATGCACGTCGTTGTCCACAATTTTCGCAATCTGTCATGCCTTAATCACACTCGAACTCTACCATGCCTCCATGGAAAGCTTCTTGATGTAAGCTTTTTCCGGCCTAGATATCAAAGACTTATAGCTATCCTACAAGTCTCCAAAGAGATTGTAGTATAGTAGAGGGTATCAATCCACTTGGAGGAAGAATTAATACTTTGAGCACATTAAAATTCAGCTATGCTAAGGCAATCAAAGAAGGTTCAATCAAGTAACAACAAGAATTTAAACAAACAATAAAAAGACTAACAAATAAAAGTGAAGCTAAACTTAAACGAAACTAGATAAGAGATGATATTGGCCGACGGGTAATGGTAATAACGATCATGCAATCCTAGGCAAAAGACTACTATAAGTAGCTTGACCCAATCCCTTGGTGTCATTATCTTAACTATCATCAAACTTGACTATTTTCCAATATACCAAGTTCGATGATAATCAAGCATGAAAGAACGAGTCCAATCTACCACCAAGTACCTTACCCGATTCCTTGATGTAAGGTGTACAAGGCAAACCATGAGTCAATCTCAAACAAGTATCCTATCATGACCCAATCCCTTGGTACCATGAATAGAATGACAAGCAACAAGTCTCCATTGATTCCTCATAAGAGACTAGCATGAACAACCTATGACTCACATGTTTAAGGAAATAAAGCATTCTAAACAATCTTGTTTGGTCAAGCAAATCATCAAACACCTTGAGTGTGTGGAAGCTATTGATCTATACTTTATTGATTCCTCAAAAAGAGATAACTTTAATAATCAACACAAGACTAGTCTTGGTTATTCAAGCATTCCAACAAACAAGATGAGATGAAGCCTAGAATCTATACCCTGTTGATTCCTCAAAAAGAGATAGCTTTAAAGAAACAAGAAGCCAAAGTAAACTAAGGAAAACTAAATATCTAGTTCATTCAAGCATTACATCAAACACCTTGTGTGTGATGAAGCCTAAATTTATGTCTTCATGATTCCTCATGAGAGAATAGCATTAATGACCACTAGAATCTAGTAATCCTTGTAGACTAACCATTTTCTCACAAAATCTAACCTTTTCAAGCAATAATCAACCAAAACTCATAAGCCAATAAGGTGACTACTCACTCGTAACAATGAAATCCATAAAGATAAAGATTAATGAAATCATAATTAAAGATAAAGAAGATAAGATAGAGGTTTTTGAAAACACAAATATTAAATTTTCAAGCATAAAGCTCTAGATATCAAAGTTTACAAGAAGAGAGAGTACGTTCTTGATGTTCTTTCTCAAAGAAATAAGATAAAAATGAAATTTATCCTTACAAATGACATCTAATAGGTATTTAAAATATAAGATAAGATTTTGGTCAAAGGGAATTATGATAAATCAACAAAATTTGGGAAGAGATATGTCTGCTCTAAATATCGGGGGTGTAAATATCGAGTGTTACCCGATATTTTGGTACATGGATTTCAAATCTTGATTCCTTCACTCCCTTGACTCCTCTCTTGCTCACTAGCTCATCCATTTGGTCCTTAAGCATCCTCCATGTCTCCTCCATGTCCATTTAGCTCCAAAAGCACCTAAAACATGCAAATATGCAATGCAAATTCAAAAATGCAAGACGAAGTCCTAAATGTAAGCTAAAATATACAAAGTGAATGAATATGCAACAAACTAACGTAAATGCATGACAAATGACGTTAAAATACATGTAAAAAGTGGGTAAAAACATGCATAAAACACTACACATCACTTCTTCAATGTGGCAACCACATGCAAATATGGCTCAAGGACCATCATACTCTCCCAAAATTTGTTGCTAGATAGTGGAGCTACCCATCATCTCACCTCCGACCTTAATAATCTCTCTCTGCATCAGCCATATAATGGTGGTGACGAGGTGATTGTCGGCAACGGGGTCGGGCCTCCTTATCTCTCATTCTGGTTCTACCTCTCTCCCATCCTTTATTCGCCCTCTTCATTTGAACAATGTCCTTTATGTTCCTGATATACACCAAAATCTTATATCAGTTTATCGTCTCTGCAATGCTAACAAAGTATCGGTTGAATTCTTTCCTGCTCACTTTCAGGTGAAGGATCTTCACACATGGGCCCAATTACTCCAACGAAGAACCAATGACAAGTTATATGAGTGGCCTGATGTACCTCCCTCTTATTGTTTCCTATTTTGCTTCCCCTGATACTAAGACCACCTTATCCAAATGGCACTATCGATTAGGTCATCCATCTTTGCATACACTTCAATATGTTGTTTTCTCATTTTTCCTTACCATGTTTTAAGTCAGCTTTGTCAACTCTATCTTGCAACGATTGTATTCTCAATAAACACACACAAACTTCCTTTATATCAAAGCTCGATTACTTTGTCCCAACCTCTTAAATATATCTTCTCTAATGTTTGGCAATCTCCTGTGTTGTCTTCAGATAACTACAAGTACTACTTAGTTCTTGTTGACCATTATATTAGATATACATGGCTGTATCCTTTACAAATCAAATCTCAAGTTCAAAATACTTTTATCCTGTTTCGTGCTCTTGTAGAAAATCGTTTTCAAACTCGAATCCAACATCTCTTTTCTGATAATGGAGGAAAATTTCTGGCTTTAAGATCTTATCTTTCTTCCAATGTTATCTCTCTTTTTAACTCTCCACCTCATACTCCTAAGCATAATGGAATTTTGGAACGTAAACATCGTCATATCCTAGAAACAGGCTTAACGCTTCTTATTCATGCCCAAATTTCTCTTAGCCATTGGTCCTATGCTTTTGCCACAACTGTTTATCTAATCAATCGTTTACCCACCCCCACTAATCACTATGCATTTCAAAATCTCTTTCACCATCAACCAAACTACTCAAATTATGAACCTTTGGATGTCTTTGCTTACCTTGGCTTCGACTATATGCTCCCAACAAACTTGAAAACCATTTTGTAGCATGTATATTCATTGGCTATTCTCTCACTCAAAGCGCATATCACTGCCTTGATCCCACCTCTGGTCGAATTTACACTTCTCGCCATGTGCGATTCAATGAAACTGACTTCCCTTTTCTCTCTCTCTCTCTCAATCCTCTTGTTCACGAGATTTTGTGCCTATTCCCTCTTCTGTGTCCTTCCACATTTGCTCACAGTCGTCACATGTACGCTCATCCTCTCCTGCGTGGTCCTTGCGCTCGGATCCTCCACCTGCATCGGTGTCCAGTGAATCACCATTATTGAATGATGCGTCGCCAGTACCATCTCATGCTCCGCCGACGTCATCAACAGCCACGCCGGTACAACCGTCCGTCACAATCACGCCGCCTGACCACTCATCGTCTCTTCTGTCGGCATCATCGCAGAGACCTACGATCTCTATTCCTTTGGAAAATCAAGCTTCTTCCTCTCTTAATTCACCAAGAGGCCCAAGCCCACCACATACTATCATGGCCCATACTCATTCTGACACCCAATCTCTACATACAGCCCATCAACCTCCACTTACAACACATCAATCGTCTTCAACCCCAACTCCGACCTCTCATCCTCCCAACCGTATTGTCCCAATCCCAGAACCGCCTCCACCAAATCCCGCCAACACCACACATACTCGACCTCTCCCACCTAATCCGTTCGCTATTACTTTGTCCCAATCCCGACACTCCTCTCCCACTATCAATCCCACAGAGAACCTTCACCCTATGACAACTAGAGCAAAAAATCAAATAACCAAACCCAGTACCAAACTCTCCTTTGCAGCTACTATTCACACTGAAGTTATTCCTACAACATGGAACCAGGTGATGAAGGATCCTCGTTGGCGAGGTCCAATGAGCGCGGAGTTTGATTCACATATTCAGTATCATACGTGGGATCTAATCCCAGCTACACCATAGATGAATGTGGTCGGTTGTCGTTGGGTGTTCACAATCAAGCACCATGCCGATGGGACTCTAGACAAGTATAAAGCTCGTCTTGTTGCCAAGGGTTTTCATCAACAACCCGGAGTTGATTTCAGTGAGACATTTAATCCTGTTTATCAAATCCACGATGTGCTTGGCATTGCGGTAAATCATGATTGGCCTATTCGACAACTTGATGTCAATACGGGTGTAAATAGTTTATATGTGCCAGTCTCCTGGACTTGTTGATCCTAATAGACCACGCCATGTTTGCAAGTTGTGAAAAGTTATTTACGGTCTTCGATAGGCTCCGAGAGCGTGGTATCAAGAACTTAAGCTTTTCTTGTTAACTACATGTTTTAGAAATTCTCTGTCGTATACATCCTTGTTTATCCTTAATAATCACAAAGATTGGGTTTATGTATTGGTCTATGTGGATGATATTATAGTCGCATGCACAAATGGGAAATTGGTTCGAAAGATCATTGAGGCCCTTTCTGCGAAATTTTCAATCAAGGATCTGGGCCACTTAAGCTATTTTCTTGGCATTGAGGCAACTCCTACTGCTCAGGGACTGCATCTGATGCAGAGGAAATATGTGCAGGACCTTCTTACTCAAACCAATATGTTGAATGCAAAAGCAGTGGCTACACCACTACTAACGTCACCAAAGCTCACACTTCATTCTGGTACAACTCTATCTGATCCTCGTGAATATAGGATGGTTGTTGGTAGTTTACAATACTTAACACTCACTCGTCTGGATATTTCATATGCTGTCAACCGTTTATCTCAATTTATGCATCGTCCAAGCACTAATAATTGGCAAGCGGTTAACCGAGTCTTATGATACTTAGCTGGTACTATTACATGAAATTCTCCTACAAAAACAGCGACAACCACAACTCCATGCCTTTTCCGACACAGATTGGACTGGCGATTCAGATGATTATGTTTCCACCAATGCATATGTGATATATCTCGGGTCCCAACCAATCTTTTGATCATCCAAAAACCAAAAAGGTGTCGCACATTCTTTAACTGGAGCGGAATACCGAGCGGTGGCATTTCTTTACTGGAGACACCAGTGATCTACTGTGACAACATCGGCGTAACATACTTATGTGCCAATCCAGTCTTCCATTCAAGGATGAAACACATTGCGATTGATTCTCACTTTGTTCAGAGTCAAATTCAAGAGGGTCTACTTTGTGTGGCGCATGTGTCAACCAAAGATCAGCTTGCCGATGGTAACGAAACCGTTATGTCGTACACATTTCCGAGGTTTGCGTAATAAGATTGGAGTTCTTCCACTCTGGCCATCTTGAGGAGGTGTATTAAAGAAAGAGTTCACTCAAAAATATTATTGTTGCTGGTATCCCTCTGTTGATGAGATTAGAGATATGATTGCTAATATCTCTCTGATTGATTAGATTGGAGATATGAATTGTATAGTTGATTCTTACCAACTCTGTACATATACTTCTTAACATTGATAATAAAAAATTATTCATTCAGCTTATTCTATACCAGATAGGTTGGAAGATAAAGCTGAATCAGAGGAAACCACGAAGGAAGGTGGGGGAGAGGGGAGGGAAAGAGGAGTTGTAAGAAGGAAGGGAAGGGTTAGGTGGGTATGGTGGGATGGGAGGGATGAGGCGAGGCGCTTCACCAGCAGAGGACGACGGAGGAATCTTGCCAGATGGAGCACTATCAGGGAACTAGGAGTTCTTCTTCACTCTCTCTAAAATTTGTAGACTTGAAAATGAGAGGTTCAAAAGAGATAGTTTCACATTTTCCCCAAGTTTTGAAAGTACCATTTTGACTAAGGAAACGGAAGTGAAATATTTGCATTAAAAATGGAATACATTAAAAAATTGAATCTGTATCTTATACCTAAACTCTAATTCTCCTTTATGTTCACTTAAAAGACGACATATTATTAATTTTGTTACATCTTTATAATTAAAATGTTTTGAATTTACCTTACATAAATTATTTTTTGTGTCAACTTAATTTTCTCCAAACAGGAGTTAGATAAGAAACTAATATTTTTTATTATTTTGTCGGCACCTAATTCAAATGATTATACAATATATGATGTTTAAATATTTAGAGATGTATTTATCATTATTTTTTTCGGTTTGAGTTCAGTTCCATTTCAGCACATCAATGTTGAGTGTGATAAAAAAACAAAATATATCGTTTTGTCAACAGAAAAAGAAAAAAAAATTCTATATTCTCCCAATTTCTAGAAAAGATTGAACCAATATTTTTATTCTAAATCGAATATTTTCATGATGTTAATCTCTGTTCTGATCATTTTTAACTTAATAAATCAGTAAGATTATTTTTTTTGGCAATTTGTTCATTCCGTTGAAGTTTATCTTCATATTTTTTATATCAATTATTTTTATCTATTTCGATCTGGATTTTTTTAAAAAACTTTTTTTGCTTTTATTCTATCTCTTATGTATTTTTCAGTAAATTATTTTAGATAATTGAAAAAAGAGAATGCACTTATGATTTAAATACCTTGTGGTTTAAATTCTAAAATATTAAAATATGTATTACGTTCACAATATTTTCCCGGTTTAATTTTATGAACCATTTTAGAAAATCAAATGCCAATGCCAAAAAAAAAAAAAAAAGAATGCACATNAAAGCAAATCCAAAAAAAAAAAAAAAAAAGAATGCACATATGTTTGATTAATGGACTTGATGTCGTAGGTATTACAAGACAAAACTTAAATATATAATTATTCGTCATCAAAATGTATAAAATTTACCTTTTCGTCAAATATAAATGCCTTAAAAATGTTGACAAAAGAAAATGCCTTAAATATTCATTAGCGTCAACTTTCAACTAGTCTTTTTATTAATCAAATAGAAAGAGCTTTCATGATAATAGCTCTCTCCAAACGGTCAAAATTTGTCACAAGTTGTGTGCCCTTATTATTTAGGAGCTAGTGGCACTTCCACAAAATAAAATAATTGAGTATGAGTGTTTTACAAAAGAATCAACAGGAACTAGCATTTTCTAGTTTGTTAGAAGATACTTTTTCTGGAGCAAGAAAGAGATTTGAAAGCAAGTCACACATAATTTTACACTAATTCATCCATCCTCGACACTAGAGGTGGCTTTATTTCCAATAGATGTAGATTTCATTAGAATCAAAGAAGTTTAAGAGTTACAAGATCTTTCTATCTTTCGTGTTTAATCATGCTCTACAAAAATAATGACTTGAAATTTTTTTAACTAAATGATTTTACATAGTTTTGTGTTATAACAGAATGACCATTTAAATATTATGCAGAAGATTTTATTTTCCAATTTTTAGTCCAAACTCAATATCTATTTCTATTTTTGAGTAAAATTTCCATATCTGTTTCCACCATACTAAAAAGTAACATTTTCGAAATCTGACGATTATCAATTCGACATATCATAAAACAAAATATGTTCTAATTTAAAACTTTGCAATGTGTTTACGGTTTACTGTTTTTAATAACCAACATAAAAAATGTTTAAACTCATAATCTGTTGGGATTATAGATAAAAACAAATGAGTTATTATTTTCTGTCATTGAAATTTTGATTTTGATTTTTCTTCCCTTTTAGTTTTGGGTAGTTAACAAGTACACCGGTACTCAACTATGTTAGAATGTTGTACTCCAATTAGTTAGCCCTAATTGTTAAACAGAAGAGATCAAGATGTATTATATCATATAAATGAAGTCCATTTGAAGCTAACAAAAAAGACAAAAAGAAAAAACGAGTTATTGGCAAGAGATTTTGATATCAACAAATCTTTTTAAAACCATTACTCTTCATGGTTTACACAACACACGAGTGTTATTTCGTGTCTCTCCTCACAGTCGTGACGTCAATTTAGATCTCACCACATCAAACCAACATTGTTTTAACGAATTTGAATCACCAATGTATGGAACATTAAATTTTTCAAAACATATATATAATGTATAAGTTATACGTAGCTAGTTTTGAGACTTGATCGGATATCAGCACTAAAAAAGAAAATGTCCTCTAAAAGATATATGTGAAGTGAACTTGATATAATCATACCTAAACTATCTATGTTTGATGGACTTGTATTAAGGACATGTCTGGTACATGTGAGTACCAAAAGATCATACAAAACAAAAATGGAGTAAGATGCATACGATAATACAATATAGCCGTTGTGCACTTGTGCTTGTACTCATCTCTGATATCTCTGTACTTTATACATATATTTTTAAAAAATTGCAATTTTTTTTTCTTTATAACCAGAAAAACAGCTCATATTCGCCAAATCTACTCTTTTTTTTTCTTTCTTTCTGGTTGTCCATCTAACTTTTTACAATGTTTACACTCAATAAAAGTTTGGAACTATGTATACAAAATAAAGTTTAAATATTTTCAGTCTACAACAAGGAAATCATGAATGAATTGCGTATACATAATGTATCTCATGACAGGGACTATGATCGTGACTACCTCATATGATTTCAACCATATAATATAGAGAGAAGAATATAATCATGATGTGAAACTCTTTATATAATTAAATTTAAAAATTCGTTTTTTTTTTCTCATGACATTATAATAACTTTCATATATGATTTATATCTTTCACCCCTTTGAACACAAAGTTTGAACAAAAAGTGGGGTCCATTACCTCAGTGGAGTTGTTCTCAATATCCTACGAGAATCTACGTATCCCACAGTTTCTTTAAAGCAGCCTCTTTAAGATTCTCCACCTCTTTATTAAACATGAAATGATCATGAGCTTCTCAAGAGGCCTACATTGATCTGAATGGTCATGGAGCTTGGAGAAAAGTTGACTTCTTGATTCTGAATTTTCATGGAACGTTGTAGAAGCTTGTGTTGTTGTCGAAATACAAACCATTTCCACCATAAGGAGAAAGTTGTTGTGTCTTAGAGAGATCTTGAAACTGGGAGGTTGGTGTTAGACTTGATAACCCAAGTGTAGGTTCTTCTCTTTGGTTAATAACCATCAAATCCTTTCCCATAAGCCGCAACACCGGGTTTGAGTTTGAAGGAATCACGGACACAGACTTACTTAGAAGATCAAGATCTTGTTGGATCATATGTTGTGGTGGTTGCATAAATGTTGTATCCTCAAAAACTTTCTCCTTTCTTGGACAACAGCATGATTGATCACTGTCTCTGAATCTGGAAGGTCTCTTGTCAATGGTGCTGATGTTATGAAACAATGTATGTGTTTCAGGAGCTGCAAAATTTGAAATTGTTGAAATGGGTGATGCAGATGAGTTTCTGTCAGCGAGATCGGGCTGATCTTGGGAAGAGTGGACCTGGCTAGTGATAACTGAAGAGTTTCCATGAGTTTCAGTTGCATCAGTCCCCATATCCCAAGGACTTGGTAAAAATGAACCGGGAGGTCCTGGAATAGGAATGGGATCAACCTCCATGAAAGAGCTTCCTCTTTCAGCGGTCTCGCAACCAGTTTTCTCATAAACCATGCTTTCAAACTCCGCATCTGCATCATCAGATTTATCCAACATATAATCATCTTCATCTCTTTTGTTATTACCAGTTTCTTCATAGCTTTCATAACCATTGTCTTCGTTACTTAGTAACATCTTATCTGTTTCTTCATTATCCTCCCAATCATCATAATCTGTCAGTTCCTGTTCTTGAGTCATTTCAGAGTCCCATTTCCCTGTATCTTCTTCATCTTCATTATCCGAGAAATCAAAACGAGCTTTCTTCAACTTCATAACTCCCGTGGCCTCGGATGGGAACACCTTATCCGCAGCCGGAGGTAGTGGACATCTCAAGGCATTTGTAACAATTGATGATGCATTTTTAGTGATTTTCCTCCTAGACACACTCCAACTCCTTCCAGAGACTTGGCTCTCCCCACAAACTCTCCATGAGTTAAGACTGTCCAAGGGAGAGGAATCTGTATCAGACGAATCAGTACTCACATGACTTGGACCTCTTAACACTAGAGGATCTTCTGACAATGAATGTCCATTCTCAGATGGCTGATCACAGATTTTTGTCCCTTTGTTATTTTCATTCCTTGCAAGACGACCTTTTCTAAGCATCCGCTGGTTAAAAATGCTTCGTTGATTCGGACTTGAAGTTTCTGACCTCTCCGTACCTCGACCTTCTTCGGAATATCCTCTTCGAGACTGTGGTATCTGTTACACAAATAGTTTGTCAAACAACTTGCTGTTACTTCTAAAAATCTACCAAACCAAGAATTGATCATGCAAATGCATAAATTACCGGGAAATATTATCATGAGCTCAAATGAGAGAGCATGCATACCTCTGAAGCATTGCCTTTACGAACTGTGAGTTTTTGAGGAACTACTTTACTGTGCTTGTAATCTTTTTTTCCCCGGAGCCTTTTCCTAAAGCTTTTATCCCTTTTATCTTTGCCTGAAGATCTCTTCTCACTGACATCTTCATGCTCTCTTGACGATTCAGAAGATTTCTTGTTAAACTCTGATAAAATCCGCAGTTTCTGGCCCTTAGCATCAATGTAAACAGGTCCAATGCCCGGAGCATCTTCATCAATGCGAACACGCAACACGCTCCGTTTTTTTCCTTGCTTGGACACTTCAGGCTTATCATTAGAGACAAGCTGGTTAGAGTGGCTTGAGATCATAGCCCACTTTGTTCCATTTCTTTTGTCAAGATCTTCTAATGTGCATCCTTTAGCAGACGCGTAAATATCAACCATCGTCTTAACCTTCATCCGGGGCTTAACTCTAGGCTTGCTCGGCTTACTAACTGGCTGCTGTACTGAGTCAACAGACAGACACTGATCGATGTGCGCATTTAAAGTAGTGTTAGAAGCAGACGAGAAGGTTTTGCAAATGGGACAAGTTCTCAACCCCATAGATTCTTCTTTTGAGCCACTATTATTAACACAGGCTCCAAGTTTCACTACTAACCCAATCTTGTTTCTGGAAATCTTGTTAGCTACTTGTATTTTGGATTTCGAACCACTCGTGTTGGTTGTTGCCGCAGACAAACCATTCTCAAGTTTCTCTGACTTTCTCTTGTAACTTACATGAGTTATGTTTGGCTTCTTCAAAGACAAAGCTTCAGAAGGAAGAACCGTGTGGGTTGTCACCGAGCCAAGAGGCTGAATGGGTGGCAATGGATCACTTAAGCCATGTCTCAAACAAAGTTGCAAACTTGTTGAAGAAAAAGGCCAACTCTTGTTGATGTTCTTGCTCCGGTAACTAGATACATAATCTCTGCAAAAAAACAACTGTGAGTATCACAAGCAGACAAAACCAACGACAAAGGAGACAAGACACAACAATGAAAAGCTGATTTCATTGATGATATAATATACTGAGCCTCGTTCAGATCAACTCACACGGTATGGACCAATGGATCAAAGAAAAGATAAAATATGAAGGAGGAAGAAAAGAAATGGTCAAAAACTCAAAAGAACCTTGAGGTCCACCTAATCAAGAGAACACAACTTTTTTTCAATATTTTTTTCTTTCTTTGAATCTGACCCATTAAGCAAACTGAATGGATGAGAAGAAAAGGAGTAACAGTGGAAGAAGAAAGACCAAACTATGATCAGACCAATCAAGAGAGCTAGCTGTCTGAAAAAACAATGTTTACGTGTTCTTACCTGATGGAGAAAGTGGAAAGATGTGATTGAGCTAACTCATCACTAGAGTGGTTTAGATTGGAGGAAGATGAAGGGTTATTTGAAGGGCTTTGAACAGTGGATGATAAGAACATTTGATCCTTCTTCCACTGTTACTACTATTCACCTCCCTGCTCTTCTGCATAACACCAGATCTTATTCTACCAAGATTTTGTGAGCCTTTGGAACCTGCAACAGTTCAAAAAAAAAAAGTTTTATTTGATTTGAGAAAAAGTGTTAAAAACCCAGAAACTTGTGCAGATGTTTCTAGAGAAAAAAAGAAATATTATTTCATGTGAAGAAGAAAAAACAGAGAAAAAAATTAGGATTAGTGGGTGAGATTTTTAATTATAGAGTCTGATTGGTGAAGCAAATCACAAACAAGAAACAAAAACTGGAAATTTGTATCTACCAAAAAACATCAGTTTCCAATCTGATTGGAGTGTTGTTATTTTATGCAAGGAATCACAAGAGAAAGTTAAACACTAAGACATCAAGATAAGATAGATTAATAGATCAAGAGTGTATAAACCCTATTTAAACAAACATTTGGCTTATCACAAACCAAAGATCACTGAGATTTTCCCAGAAGCCAAAGAAAACGAAAAAAATCAAGACTCTGAAAGAAGATAAACAAATCAATTGCATAAAAAGATAATAGAGAAAAAATCTAGTTGTGGATAAAACAAGAAGAACAGAAACATGAGATTTAGACAAAAACAAGAACTCTGGGAAGAAAAAATTTACAAAACAAAACCAAAAGTTTTTTTTTTTTTAATAATGTCATGAACAGAAACTAGTTTAGATCATAAAATATCAATAATAATCAAATAAACATACATATATATACATGCATACCTATAATCAATAAGAGAAGTTTAGATCTTTGAAAACACAGCTCAGATTCAAAGAAAAGTAAGACCAAGAAACTGTAAAAATAGAAGATGCAAAAGAAGGAAGTGGAAGAAGAAGAAAAGAGAGTTTATTGAGAGATGAAAGATGAAAATATAATTTACACACAAACCTTAAGAGGATTTTGATTATTTCAAAAATGGTTTTTTTTGGTAGAAGAAAAGATTTTTTTTCTTGAGAGAGAGAAGAGAGAGAGATGAACAAGAACCACGCACTAACACATCAAAGTGGTATCAGGTTCCCTAATAAATTGTTTATTAAATGAGCTTAAAGTTAAAATGTTAAAATAGTAAAATGATTTTTCATTTTCTTTTATAAAATTTCTTCGTCGCTGTTCCTTTCGTTTCGTATGTGTCTGGAAGTGAGCTGTGTGAATTCCTTAAATGGTTTTGAATTTTTATACCAAAGTTTTTTTAATGCTTTTGATCCTAATTATTATTTTATTTCCCACTTCTCAGCCTGAACTTATTATCTTACTGGGTTTAACAAGTGGTTTCTATATTTGTTTATGCAAAATGAAACTGTTTCCCATATTTTAAATTGAAAATATTATTTTTCTTATCAATAATAAAGAGTTCTGTTTATCTTTATTGTTTTGGACACAAAATATCCTTTTGAATAGAGGCTAAATTTCTAGATGCTGGGAATCCTGACTAATGAATGAATTTTGGAAAAAAATATGTATGTTTTTGTATCATACGACATCATGAATCGGTCATTAGATATAAGTGATATTGTAACTAAGATGTGGATTGACTAATATCAATCTAACAAAATTTCCATAAGAATTGAACTTTTTGTTAACAAATGATCGTTTTGTAAGCAAACATCAGAGAGTGATTAGTTCAACGTGGCTATAAATTAGAGTGTATCATTGTATCGTCGAAAAAATGATATGGAGCAGGGGGCCCTTCTGCCAGAAAGTATCTTATAATGATACTCTGGTAACAGTATAAGATGTGGAACAAAACCAATGTTTTAGTATATTTTCAGGAATATAAGAGAATGTGATATGATGATGAGATAAAAATAGAATGCAGTAGAAACAAAAGCTGCGTAAATGGTATGGAGATATTTTCGTGATAATTCTCCTAATGTTTTGAGTCATAATAAGACCATGTGATTGGTTGAAGGAACATGTGTCTAATTTCTTCTATAAAATCGGAAAGAATACAAGTTTTTTTCATTTTGAATTTAGAGCATATATGCAGAGGTTTAACATGATCCATAAAGTATAAAACTATGAAAAACCTTATTATACATTTGTTCTTTGTAATTTGACGGTGCAATTAAGAAAAAAAAATTGAAAAAGGAATGCTATATCGTGGAAGGGAAACGTAAGGGCTAGACAAACGAGGTTTTAGTCAAACATCTCATTTTCGTCATAAGTCATATTACATGACCTCTGGACTTGTGGAGAGGTCCCTATGCTCTTCTTTTGCTACACGACACTCTTTTTTTTTTTTTTTTTGTGAA